>JAQIXS010000818.1:0-38177 GCA_034700785.1 Rossiulus vilnensis | reverse complement strand
CGTGAATCACGAACGCCTGTTTTCTCACTCTGGCCCCACAAAAAAAAAACAAAAAAAAAACGAGTGAAACAAACGTTTCTCTCATCAGTGTCTTAATCTTAAATCAAATATGTAAAAAATGAGATGCTATCAAAGTGCTCGACAATGACATGACGCACGTAGTGCTTCCACAAAAAAACAACCACATTTGTATCTGTAATCTTCGATCTGTACTGATTACCGATACTGATGATCCAAAGCATGACGTCCGTTTACCGATAGTAAAACAATGTCGAATTAAAGATGGAGGTCGATGCCTGAAATTGTTAAAATGTCCAAAAACCACTTCGCTTATTCCGACCTTACGTTGGCAATTAAAACGCTTTATTTTTTTTTTTATACAAAATTCGGTTTTGATCTGTTGACAATTACTTCATGCTTTTCAGCTTTTGCTATCAATATGCGAATAGGTGTCTGGTTTTCACCAGTTTCCTCTCTGGTACGCATTGACCGTTGCCCACCTGGTGTCTTAAACGTTAGTATTTTCATGTCAGATTGTTATCATCTTCCGACTGCAGACTGTATTTCCTGGAGGCTTCCGGATGTTTCTGGTTAGGTGGTTTTCATTCTCATACCTGGATCACTGATCTCAGTTTTCGTTTGTCTCTCTCTCTCTCTCTCTCTCTGAAGTTCTATCTTCAGACGTTCATGGATGTTCAATTTTGCACGTATTCGCCAAGGGCATTGTCCTGTCCTGGATTCATCACCTGGTTCGGCCTCGACCCAAACCTGGGCTCGATATCCCCTCTTTGGTCAAACAAGCCAAACAGTATCCAAACATTGTTCGTCGAAAGCTTATCGGGGGGCTACGTCGCTGTCCCTCTGCAGAAATCCGACCTCGTGTCCGAAAAACCATTCGGAAGTAGTTCACGAAATCAACAACGTTCTGAACTTGACATTTCAGTGGCCTGATTGGCAGGAGTTACGCCATGCTGTTTGCCGGGGTGGGCTATCAGGTGCACCTGTACGACATCGTCCCGGCCCAGGTCCAGAACGCCTTGGCGGACATTAAGAGGCAGACGAACGACCTGGAGAAGTCTGGTACGTTGAACTGTGAAGGGTCCCTCCTGAAGGACCCGCTTCCCAGAGCCTTGCCAGAAGGTGCTCATTGCTCTCTTTCCTTGCAGGCTTGTTGCGGGGAACCCTGTCCGCCAAGGCCCAACAGGCATTGATCTTCGGCACCTCGTCCATCAAGGATCTGGTGGCTGGGGCCTTCTTCGTCATGGTTCGTGTCCCGGTTCTCTTGCGGTAGTGGTCGTTTTTTTTGCCTCTCGTGATCCCAAGTTTTTTCCCGGTTCCGTCTAGGAGTGCGTGCCAGAGGTCCTGGAAATCAAGCGCAAGGCTCTTATCGAGCTCGACCCGGTCATGGAGGACGGAGCCATCCTGGCCAGCTCCACCAGCGCCATCCTGCCCTCCAAGCTGGCCGTGGGACTGTTGCACGCGGACACGTTCATCGTGACGCATCCGGTAAAACTTTGGTTGGTTCCGGAGCTTTTGGGTCGGGCGGTGATCCTAAAAAAAAGCCCCAATCCGGGCCAATTCTTCTTCCTTTCTGTCTTTCGCCCCCCCAGGTCAATCCTCCTTACTACGTGCCCCTGGTGGAGCTGGTGCCCTCGCCCTGGACCCAGCCGCAGATCGTGGAGCAGACCAGGGCCCTGATGACCGAGATCGGCCAGAGCCCGGTGACCATCAGCCGGGAGATACCCGGCTTCGCGCTCAACCGGCTGCAGTACGCGCTCATGAACGAGTGCTACAACTTGGTGCAGGTATAAACCCGGGGCCGTGGAGGGTAAGGGCGCCCACACCTCATTCTACTAAATCCCCGGCACTTCTTCGCAGGATGGGGTCTTGAGCACCGAGGACGTGGACATCGGGCTGCGCGACGGCATCGGCCGGCGATATGCTTTCGTCGGAGCACTGGAGACCTGCCACCTGAATGCCAACGGTCAGTCGGGTGTGCTACGTACACGTGCTCGTTGGCGTAATTTGGACGTTTGCAGGACGGAATGGCGTGCCATACCCGCCAAGCCTACACGTATTCCTAACCCCAACATAAACAGCCGCCTAGGTTAGGTTAGGTTACGTAACGTCAGTTTACGTTAGGTTAGGTTACGTAACGTCAGTTTGTTGGGTTATGTTTGGTTACATGACGTCAGTTTACGTTATGTTAGGTTACATGACGTCAGTTTACGTTATGTTAGGTTACATGACGTCAGTTGGCGTTAGGTGACCTGACGTTAGTTTACGTTATGTTAGGTTACATGACGTCAGTTGGCGTTAGGTTAGATTACCTGACGTTAGTTTACGTTAGGTTAGGTTACATGACGTCATTTGGGGTTAGGTTACCTGACGTCAGTTGGCGTTACGTTAGGTTACATGACGTCAGTTTGCATTATGTTACGTTACCTGACGTCAGTTTATGTTACGTTACCTGACGTCAGTTTATGTTACGTTACCTGACGTCAGTTTATGTAAGGTTACCTAACGCTAGTTTACGTTAGGTTAAGTTACCTGACGTCAGTTTACGTTAGGTTACCTGACGTCAGTTTACGTTAGGTTACCTGACGTCAGTTGGCGTTAGGTTAGGATATGTGTAGTCTTGGCAGGACGTATGAGGGGAAGGATCCCATTTACAATGTCGGGCACTACCCCTTACATCAGTGACGGTGGAACTTCGCATTCCAATCCACTCGTGGAACTCCGAGCCCAGTTACGCCAATCGAAATCTTTTAATTACGGATCCCGACCGGCATTTCCGTAACCGATTTCCTTTTTGGGCGTCTCGATCGCAGGCATTCAGGACTACCTGGAGCGCTACGGGGACACCATCGAGGGCGTCGCTTCTCAGATGGGCCCGCTGAGGAAGATGGAGGGCGAAACGGCCGCCGAGATCTGCCAGAGCCTGTTCCGCAGAGTGCCCATGGAGGAGCTGACCGACGAGCGCAAGAGGAGGGACGAGTTCCTCATGAAGCTGTCCCAGCTGCGCAAAGATATCCCGTACAAGGCTTGAGCGCCCCATTGCCGAGTACGCTAGGCGATGTAACGCCGCGAAGTAAAACTTAGTTTCGTTCCAAATGACTCGTGTTGTCGTTCGTTCGGCCCTAATACCGCATCGGCTGCTTGTTCCAACTACTACCGTGGTTGTCTTCGGCTCCCTTTTAGCTGTTGCGGACCTTATCTACGGAGGCGAATGCTGTCTGTCTCGTTGTCACGATACGTGCCCGTGGTTTCCGGACAACGCCAGGTGGCCCAGCCGGGCAGATCTCTGAAATCTGATGATTGCGGACTAGAGGGAGTATGGTTCATTGTTCAGCAATTTGGACCTCCAATGCTTTTAAATGTTATGGTTTAATGGTCCTTCAGGTCATTTTTTCCGAACGGATGTCATCCTGTTACATCAACTGACCGGTACTCATTGGTCGTACTTTTCCAGGCTCATCCTCGATTTATTCCGGACCCAAAGCGTGTCACCTTGAATACGAATTTTCCCACCCACCCACGCAAGAGCTAGATAAGGGCAATTTAAATAGTTGATGGACGAAAACCCGAGTTCGAGTCTCTGGAAGGTCGGAGGTGAGGCTCTTCTGATATCTGAAACTGTTGAAAAACGATGGGAAAAAAATCGTTTCAGCACAGACACCCAAATCGGAGGTGGATTTTGGTCGAAGTGAGGCTCTTCGTCGACGGTGGTTTTCTAGGAGCCTCTTATCGACCCCAAGATATGACTTCAGAGCCTGATTTTGGGGTCAGATTCTGTTGGTTTTACGTCCGATGTGACCCGATTTCAGTGCGATTTCTTCATTTTTCGGTCTTTTTTTTTTTTGTTTTGTTGTGAATTTATTTACCAGGAGTTGGATCGATAGTGCCTTCTTCTTATCGGCTATGTTTTTCTCAGAGCGGCCAGGAAACTGAGGCTCTGGATAATCCGCTCGGTTCTCCCCACTTTTTGGATTTTTTGGACAAAGCCCCTCGAAGTGGACATTGAAAAATAATCCTGGGTTTTTTGAAACTCGGGTTGTCCTCGTCTGGGTCGGGGTCGGAGGTTGGGTTTCCGGCCTTTTTCTTTTCACTGACTTTCAAGGAGGGGTTTTTTTGGTGGTTTTTTTCCTGGGCGGCCTGAGGCCCGTGGGGCCTCTGACATCCCCAGAGGACTTCCGGGCCACAGGTCGCCCCCGAATCTCCCCAATTTAGCGTGGGGAAAATTAGGAAGACCATGAGCGGAGGTCAACCAAACATGCTATTTTTAGATTTTTCTTCGATTTTTGGGATCGGCTTCCGGAATTTTTCCGGGACTGGGACCCCGAACAAAGCGAGGCTCTTGGAGAACGGTTTCTTGAGTTTTAAGGCCTCCACGTCCTTGACACGACCTTGAATCGGCACTTGGGTTACTTATATTTCTGACCTTGTTTTTTTTTTTTTTTGGTTTCGTCGTCGCAAGTACTTCGGTTTTTGAAGGCAGTTGGAGGGCCTTGAAATTCGGGTCGTTGAGGTCCTTGATGCGCTGATAAGTTAGCATTTTGGGGAACTGCCTTTGTGACTTTAAAAGTTTTGGAAAATTCCAAGTTTTTTTTTTTTTTTCATTCCGTCAATGGCAGGAAAAGTCAATAGTCAGCGATAGGGTAATTAGTTTTTGTGACTTTCACCTGGTCATTTGGAAGTTTTGGAAAAAAGTATTTTAGTTATTGATAACGAGTAGTTGAAATTAAGTTATTGAAAGTAATTGAAAAGTCAGTAAATTAGTATTAGTTTCATTACTTTTTGTGACTTTCACCTGGTCGTTTATAAGTTTTGGAAAAAGTATTTTAGTCATTGAAAACGAGTGGTTGAAATTAGGTTGTTGAAAGTAATTATAAGAAGTCAGTAAATTAACGCTGGTCAATTTTTTTTGCGTTTGGCTTAATCATTGGAAGTTTTGGAAAAAAGGATTTTAATGCATTGAAAACGAGTGGTTGAAATTAGGTTATTAAAAGTAATTAAGAAGTCATTAAATCAGTATTAGTTTCATTGGTTTTTGTGACTTTCAGCTTTTTACCCGAAAAGTTTTGGAAGTTTTTGAAAAAGCATTTTAGTCATTGAAATGTGCGACGTAAAAAAGCAATTTTTAAAGTCAATAAACTGGCATTAGTGTCATTACTTTTTGTGACCTTTTCTTTAATATAAATTGAAATAGCTGACATGTAATTATCTAGCAAGAACCTCATTTTTGTTGCTTTTTGGAAATGAAATTTGGATGATGCCAAGTGTGTTTGGATCCTTGACATCAGTACTAATTTGGTGTTCTTTGGCAGTGGATTCATCGGATCCAGTTGGGCGATGGTGTTCGCCAGCGCTGGCTATCGAGTGTCCATCTACGACGTTGACCACGAGAGGATTCAGGCCGCCCTCGACAAGATCCGGGAGAATCTCGGAAATCTGGAGAAGACTGGTACGGAGATTTAAAAAAAAAAAAAATTCGTTCACATCGGATTAGATTATGTATTCAACTTTTACTTATATTCTCAAAGGCCCCGTTTTATTTATAAAATAAATAAGTAAATATTTTACTGAAACGCCTGAAAAGGGGCTTCCCTGCATGGCAAAAAAACTTAAATTTAAAAATATATATATTAAAAATATTGATAAATGAATATATATGAAAAAACTGTAAATAAACGGGATATTTTGAGATTATAAAAAATAACTGTCACCCTAGTGGGGAACTTCAGCAATTATTTTTATGAATAAAATTAAAGATCACGAATGAATCAGTTCTGCTCGCATTCCAAAACTTTTTTTTTGTGGTATTTTTTTGTTTGTTAGAGAAATTGTGCTAGAAATGCTTTTTTTGGAAAACGCTTTTTTGACGCGAGCAAAAATTACTCATTCGTGATCTTTAATTTAATTCAGAAAATACAATTTTGAAATTTTATTTTTCCCTCCAATGTAGAATCGGTTTTTAGATGCGATCAGTCCATGACGTGTAGCAAATTTACAAAAAACTAACCTGATTTCCCTTAAATAAAACTTGGGAGAAAAACTTTTAACGAAATACTGCGAATGAATCCCATTGCAGGATCCTTGCGCGGCACGCTGGGAGTTTCGGATCAACTCGCCCTGATCACCGGACCGTCTTCCCTGAAGGAAGCCGTGCAGGACGCCTTCTTCATCCAGGTGACGAAACCCGATTCCCAATCGATTTTCCGATGTCCGAAGAGCCGATCTTCATCTCACGTGATGTTTTTCAGGAAAGCGTTCCGGAATCGCTGGACGTCAAGCGCGAAGTGCTGACCCAGGTGGATCCCCTGGTGGGCGACGAGGTCATCGTGTCCAGCTCCGCCAGCGCCCTGCTGCCGTCGAAGCTGTCCGAGGGACTGCGGCGCAAGAACCGCTTCATCGTCTCCCACCCGGTAAGTGCTCTTTTTTTACGAAGATGGCCGAGGACTGGAAACGAAGCCTCTAATCTCCGCGCGGTGGTTGTCGCAGGCCAATCCTCCGTACTTCGTGCCCATCGTGGAGCTGGTGCCGGCGCCCTGGACCGACCCGGACGTGGTGGTCAAGACCAGGGCCCTGATGACCCAGGTCGGCCAGTCGCCGGTCGTGTGCAAGAAGGAGCAGGCCGGATACGCCCTGTGCAGGATGCAGTACGCCATCATCAACGAGTGCTGGAGGCTGGTCAAGGTCAGTGGGAGATGGTCATTGGACACTGTCCAAGTGCCTTTGCGCGGATATATGGAAGAAGGGAAAACCAATGCGAAGGAATCGTGACTGATGTTTAGTAGGACATGCCGTGTGGTCACCATCATCATCGTGAAACTGATATTCTATTAGCTTAGGGCTGTCCCTTAGGAAAAGAATTCCAACGTCCGATGGCACGCAATAATAAATAAGACCAATAGCTTGGATCCGAACGGATTGCTCGCATTTCCACAAGTAGACTTCAATATAAGGTTCTATCACCTCGGTGATTTCGTTTAAAGATTTCCTCCACCAGATCATCGCAGTGTCTTCAACTGGAGAGACCCTTGATCATTTGGGGAAACGCTCTCAAGTCGTTATTTACAAGTGGCTGTACCATTTCGAATTCCTGCACTCGAACCACCCTGCGAGAAATGTCAATTTGAGAAGTCGCATTTTTAGATCACTTCCGTTTAATTTTGTGCTCTTTAGGTCATCAGTTTTTCAGGCTCAATGTCACGTGGTAAGGGAGGGTAGGCGCAATGGTTGTAAATCCATCAACCCAATTTTAGACTTGAGCTCAAACTTCTGTACGCTTTCGTATTGGATAATTGAAGTTCATTCAAGTTTTTAAGCTCCTCAAATAATTATCCACTGTGTTAAGTGGTTGATTTCCTTATTCTAAGTTGGGATTAAGTGCCTGAATTGAAGATGTAGTTTACGAAGAATTTCCGGTTGCATTAAGACATCAGCGTATGGCAGTTTTAAGATTAGCAGGATTTCCCAGGCAATTCGCTCGTTAAACCTGTGCCCCTTTTTCGACAGGACGGCTACATGAGCGTGGCCGACATCGACACGGTGATGACCGAAGGATTGGGAAGACGTTACGCCCTGCTCGGACCGTTCGAAACCGCCCACTTGAACGCCGAAGGTAAGCGCGTCCGAGCGATGCGAAAGCGCCGCTAGTCGAAGATCGCACGTCTTCAAACCATCGCATTTTTGCAGGCATGGAAAGCTATCTGGAGAAGTACGCCGGCATGATCCACGAGGTGTCTTCCACGTTCGGACCCGTCCCTCGCCTGGAAGGTCCGACCGCGGACAAGATCATCCGCGACTTGAACCAGTCGGTCCCCCCGGAGAAGCTGGAGGACAGGAGGAAGTGGCGAGACGACTCCCTCGCGGCACTCGGCAAACTGAGAAAGGAGTTTGACAAAGTGCAGTAGAAAAAAAGCTGCGAAACTAGGTGCGTAGTGAGCCGTAGAGGTTGTAACCGAATAAATCTGCACAGTAAACATGTCACGATCCTGTTTTTTTATTATTAATATTTTCACACCATGTTATACAAAGTTTTAACGTTTACCCCCGACGCGAGGGGCCTTCGTTTGCATGGGTTTCGCTGCTTTCTGTTTCTGCTGCGTTTGTTTACCCTGCAAAAAATAAAAAAAAAATAACGTCCGGAATTAGCACGATGCGAATACGAGGACACGATTACGAACACCTCGTCACTCGAAGGCTTACCTTTACAGGAGCGGCGACAGTCTTCTTGGCAGCCTTGGCGGCGCGGCTCTTCTCCTTAGCGGCCCTAGAAGGATCGAATACTTTGTTAGTTTTTTAACATTAACCTCAAAACTATTTGGCACTGGATTAACAATACTTTTCGTTTGCACAATTAAAATTACCAAACTGGGTCTTGTCGTATGGTTCACACAAATCTCTACAGCGGTCACATTGCGCCGTTTTTAATATATCAAGGCGTCTACTTTGCTGAAACCTAAATCTCCAGGATTATTCAGGACTTGTACGCATGTGAAACGTTTTGATTTTCCAGGGTCGTTCGTACTCTCGTGAAATTTAACTGTTTGAGTGAGCGAGTTAAATCTAGAAGCATCGTGCCTCTTTTCCGGGACAAAGTTTCAGTTTACAAACGATTTTTAAGTTCAAATAATTATATAGCTAATGGTTAAGCAAATTTGTCACTTTCAGCTCTCAATTTCAAGACTCCGTTTACAGGGTCAAACAAGTCCTGGATTTCCAGCCCAGTAGACACCTTGCATATTTCATTTGCCCCGATGTTTCATACGTTACTCAATTTCCCTTACATTACGCATACAGTGTTTGTTCTATTAGGAAGCTGCTCATTTGGATTGCAGGAATTTAAGGGGCTTCATTACGAAGCAAGCCTGTATTTGCTAAAAACACGGTGAATTCTTATCAGCATTAGACGCTGAAAATGAAGCTCGAGATGCGATACAACATTTTGCACAAATATTGGTATGCATCAAGTCTGTATTATAAATCAGAGTCCCACTTAGCTATCCCTGATCGAGATTCTTTACAGATTTTATGAGAACAATACCAGGACATCTCCACCGTCCAACAAAACCAAAACTGGACGTTATGAACAATGCACAATGTAAGCAGCCAAGCCTAAGACATCCAACGTATCATATCACCTTTTTTCGAGGTAAATTAATACCAACCTAATTGCCTGCTCTCGCTGAGCTTTCCTGACTTCCGGCTTTTGATTCCTCTTAGCGATGATATCTTGCAGGCTGGCACCAACAACAGCCCTCTGGAACTTGGTGGTCCTCCTGCTCTTTTTCTTCTGCGTCTCCTCCTCCTGTCCCTTCTTGTGCTTGCGACGATATAAAACCGTCCACGTAATCTTACGCGGGTTGCGTTTCATCAAGTGCGAACGCTCGCATTTTGCATTTAGGAAGATGAAAGTCTAGAAGGTTTTTTATGGGGGAAATAAAAGTCAAAAGTTAGGCCTAAACGAAAACGTGTTGGATAGCGAAAAGATTTCGCTTCCTGGCTTTCTTGCTCTACCGAAAACTCAACTGACGTGTACAGACTACATCTTCGCATCATTCTTGAATGAAAAAGCCGTGAAAATTAAGCGAATTTTGACAAGTTTTTCTACCTACCTTTCCATCAACCTTTATCATTCGTTTCCCATGGCCTGGGTAGATCTTGTAGCCGCTGTAGGCGCACAGTTCGACCCTGAAATTCATTAATCATCGTTTAAACCCGCGCTTTGGTCACTCCGGAAAACGTTGCCGCACACGAATCGTTAGATTCGGCGAAGATGGAGACAGATTTTCGAGATTTAATTCACAAACTTTGACCACTTACTTCATTTTGATGGATCTCCGTATTCGCGAACACCAGTGATGCTGACCGGAAAGAACGGTTTTGGGAAGCGGAAGCGTCTGCTTCGCCCCCTAGCGGCCCCCAGACCAAACGGCGATTTCCTATGCATTTTTTACAAGTTTTATCTTTTATTTTTAGAAACTATTTAACTGATTTGATGCGAATGCAACGTTACGTTCGCTGTGGGCAGCACTCCGTAATCGAAGAAACGAAAAATTGTTGGGTCTCAAGCGATGACACGCGTAATTGAATGCTTTTGAAGTTTGACATAAAGCAGCGATTAGGCGCCATGATTTACAATGGAAGAGCAAATGGAAGCAGGTAAACAAATTGTGATATTTTTGCGTTTATTTGGCATAATTTTGCGGTTCGGAAGCGATTTTCGCCGGTGACAGCTGTGCGGGAACGCGTAGCCGACCCCTTCGCGTCGTTTTCGACAGAAATCGATCCTCTTTTCGTCCCGAAATTCGGCCAGAATCAAAAGTCTCAACCCAATCTGACATTCACTCACCCATGACTCTTGAACTCTTTTAATTTTGCGATTTTATTTACTACGTGTCCCATCTTTTATTTGCGTGCGCGCTGGAGCGTTTCGTGCTGCATTTTCGCCGTTTTTTTTTACACCCTTTCATCCCTCATCAAGTTAATGCAGGATCCGGAATTATTGATGCCAGAATGTAAACCTCATTTGACAGGCTAATGGATGTCCCTTTTGTTGGCTTGGTTTTTCAAATTAAAATCGACTTGTGGTTTCAGACGGCGATCGGGTCGTTGACTTGCGTGGCAGGGGAATTCACAAGCTGGAGAAATGCGGCAGCGGCGGCGGCGGAAACGCACGATGCCTGCTTTTGGACAAGAACGAAATGACCAGGATGGAGAATGTGGAGACTTATGGAGACCTGCAGACGGTAAGAAGGGGGTCTGGAATTTGGGAATTATCGTGATTGAGATGCAGTATGTTAGTGGTGGCGTGCAATATAGACCAGTCCGGAATATGCACCTAATAGAAGATACGGGTAGGCCTATGCACGTACCTTCAATTCAGTTCAATTCAACTCAGTACCCTACTAGCAGCAAGTAATATCCCATGTGGTAGGGGGTGTAAATCCATCAGCCCAATATTATTCGGTGATTGCCACCTCAGTTGAATTATCATGCAGCTTAAGGCTGTCCTTTGGAAGAGCATTCCAACGTCGAAACCATAATCAGCATTCAGCTTTAGGACTATTGATTTTGAGTTCCGTAATTTTTCAAAGCTGCCTCCAAGTAAGTTCCTAGATGAGCCCTCAAAAAAATGTGTCCCATATGCATAGTCCCATCCCTGTTTCAGTTTTGCTGAAATAGTTAAAAAATGCAGTAGACACCATTGCTGGTTAGTTACGATATTAGTTAGCACCGTAATGAAGACGTGGCATACTCGGTCAGTCCAGTGTCTTATGAAAATAGGGAAATTCCTCTTTAAATCGTAAACTTTCTTCGCATTTCTCGCATGTCATAATTTTGGTTTCTTATTTTTTTTTGTGGTAAAATTGTTTTCTATAATTTTTCAAAGTTGCCTCCGAGTAAATTCCTAGGTATTATAAATTGGACACCGTCATCCATATTCCCGTCTATGTTTCAGTTTTGTTTAAAATATGGAGAACATGGAGTGATCAGGGAGTAGCTATTTATTTGAAGAAAGTCAGGTTACATGGCAAAGTTACTTTTGCTTTCACGTAGCTTAAGGTGTCTGCTGGAAGAACAAGAAGCTGTAAAAAGTCATGATGTTGAAATTGTTTAACTGTTTTCAGCAGTTATCATCGTAACGCTTCATAGGTCAGGGTGATCAGGGAAATTTCAGATTCCATTTAAGATGTTGTTCAGTTGTAAAATTAGCCGAACGAAGAAGCATTGCTAGAAGAGCATTAATAAATGTAGGGTGATTTCGTGAAAGCTACTTCTGCGTAAATCCGACGAGCTGTTGCGTATGTGGCGGCGTTTAGTCATTTTCATCAATTAGCATTTGATTTTTTTTACTTTCCCGTTTCCTCCCTAGTTGTCCGCAGCAGATAATAAGCTAGTGCGCATGTATGGTGTGTGTAGATTAACGCATTTGAGAAAATTGAACCTCGCTAACAATTGCATCGTTGCCATCGAAGGTAAAACCCGGCTGCCAAAATTGATGTGTTTACATGTAGCGCGGTGGAGTCGATATGCGATTGATAGAGTTTTGCACGTTTCTAGGGCTGAGAGAATTAGTTCACCTGAAATGGCTTAAGTTAGCTGGAAATAAGATAAAGGTAGTTACTGTATAGTCATTTATATTTCAATGGTTTTTGTTTTGTTGTCACGAAGTCATTTTTTCCATATTAATGCGTATTTCTTTAGTCGATCGAACACTTGAATTCCAGCTTGGAGCTGGAATATTTGGATTTATCGAAAAACTGCATTCAGACGCTCGTCAATTTATCGCACCTCAAAGTTTTGAATGTAAGCTCTATGCCATCTTTTTAGTTTCCGCAATTACCGGTTACGCCAGTAGTAATCTTATTCTGTCTTGAATATTTTAACGAAACAACGGTGTTAATAGAAGTTGTTTTTGCGGTCATTTTGAAGTGAATCCTTTCAGTGCCAAAAAAACTCAACTCTTAATGTTTTATGAAACGATTATTTCTGTAAAATGTTGAGTTTATAAAAAACAAATTCACTAAATTCTAAAGCGATGAAATCTTAGAGCGCTTTGATGCCTGCCATGCATAAATATCACTGACACATTTTTTGCTTCAAATACTTATTATAATTGCTCAATTTATTTTTAGCATTGTAGAATTGCTCGCCAACTAGGGTTTCAGCTTCGGTTTATGATTTCAAAACACCCTGTTTATTTGTACAAAAAATTTGAAATTTGAAGAAAACCCGTTACAAGACCTCCTAAAAAGGGGCCTCCCTTCATCGCGACAACCTGCAGATTTTTCGAATTTCTTAATTTTTTTTTCTATGAAATTATAAACCGAAGGTGAAACCCTAGTTGGCGAACAATTCTACGTCGTTAAAAATAAATCGAGCAATTATAATAAGTATTTGAAGGGAACAATGTGTCTGTACTATTTTTGCCCTTTGGGCCGTGCTTTCGGCTCATCCTTAATAGAAATTCTGGGTTTTTACTTTTGGACAGACGTTGTTGCTCGAATGCAACAATTTGAAGAACCTTAGCGGCGCATCCAGCTATTTGCCGGCATCGTTGACTGTGTTGAGCGTCTCGAGCAATCTCATTTCCGATCTCAATCAGGTAAGAGAAAACTATTGATTATCGGAAGTATAAAATTTTTCGATATTTTAATAATTTAAGTTTACGAACTTGAAATTCTTTATATTGCTGCCTTATTTAAACATTGTCTTATTGGGAGAATTTCAACATTTGACGAGTCTACCGCATTTGCTCGCGTATAAATATTGTGTGTTTTCATAAAATTTACTTTTACTCGGTGGAAAAAAAAATCCTTAAATAGTCCTAAAATTTAATCTTAAAAAGTCTTTAAATTTGTCCTAAAATTTAATCTTAAAAAGTCTTTACAATTTTCCTAAAATTTAATCTTAAAAAGTCTTTAAAATTTAATCTAAAAAATCCTAAAATTTTCCTGGAATGTAATCCCAAAAAAACCTCTAAAAGTCGTAAATTTCAAATCTGGTGTAATGGGTGTAAATCTTCCACACGACGTGGAAATTCTTGTTTCTCCGTAAATGCAGTTGGATTTTTTTTAAATCGAATTTAGATCTCCTTTTTGGGAAACTTGAAAAACTTGGAGCAGCTGTCCATCGCTAATAATCCGTGCGTCGACATGACCGGAGGGGCGATGTATCCTTTCCAATAAATTCTTCGAGAGACGGAAATCACGAAAGGTTCGGTTTCGGAGATAATGTAATACGCGCGGATTTCCTTAACGAGTCGTTAATCGCAGTGGGTTCGATTACCGTCCATTTCTCATCAACTGGTGCCTGAATTTGAAGCTTCTTGATGGATTCGTGATTGGACCTAAGGAAAGGTAAATTGAGACAGCATGCCAGTGTCCTTCTATTAGAAGGGTCCTAATGCAAGTTAAAATACAAAATAATTAAAAGTTAAATTCGTGAATTGTTGAAAAAATGTGAACTCAAAAAAAATACATTTCGACATAATTTGTTGTTAAATTAAACTTAGACATTTCGTGTTAAATTTAGCATCGGTTTTTTTATTTTGACACCATTCGGGGTTAAATTTTGACATTTGTTTTAAATTTTATCGTCGTTGTTTTTCATTTTGACATCCATTTGGTATTAAATGTTGACATTTTGTTTTAAATTTGGTATCATTGCTCTACGTTTGACGTCATTTGGTGTTGACATTTTCAAATTTTGTTTTAAATTTAATTTTATAATCATTGTTTTACATTTTGACGTCATTTAACGTTAAATTTGGACGGTTGGTTTTAAACGTTAGCATAATTTTTCACATCTTGACATCTCTCGTTTTCAGTTTGAAGGCCGAATGGCTGTACAGCATGGGGAAGGGAAGGCACTTTCAGGTGGGCGAACACGCGGAGCTGGTGGACTACTTGTCCAGCGTTTGCCCGATGACCACTGCGGAAAGCCTGATGACCGAGGAGGACGCCAAGCTGAACCGCATCCTCAACAAGCAGAGGCAGCACCAACAGCAGCTGCAGAAGGAGATGTCCACGTCGGAGTACTCCTCCAGTCGCCCTTGCACCGCGCCGCTCATGACTTCGTCGTACCACGAGCAGTCGCATTCTCAGCTGACCAGTCCTCCCGCGGTGCAGAGGTCGAAGTCGGCGGCCCCGCCCCGCTTGAAGGGACCCTTTTCGGCATCCACGTCCTCCCTGCATGCGGCGCATAACAACAAACCGGTTTCACCTACAAGATACGTGGCAGGTAAGTCACAAACACTGCTGGTTTTTTTCTCTCGTAACCACAAAGTTTTCATTTCATGTTTTGAGCGTATGACAGGAGTCGTGCTGACCTGGAAAGTCAGGGAAAATCCTGATGAAAGTGCACTGAATTTTGTGCGGCAATTCCAATGAAAGCTCTTAGACCGATTAAACGTACTTGATGAGCAGTTTGATCAAAGGGGCCGAAACGTCCCATCGCATGCCCTTACAAGCCCCTGCCCTTCATCAGAAACAGTTTAAAGTTAATTTCTGGAGATGCACAGAAATAACCATCGTTTAAATTGCTTATAAATATTAAATTTACTGGTAAAAATGCAATTGCCCATAAATTACTAGATGCGAGAAGTTGACGTTTGTTATTGATAAATATCCCCTTTATACCATTGTGTATTTTGTTTTTGCTGCAGAATTTATTCCCCAAAAAGTCAGGGAAGTGAATTTGTAAATTTTAACTCGAACCCCGTCTGAAAACATCATCGACGTTGATGGTTTGCCGGAATAAAGCTCGCGATTTATGGTTTTCAATTCTCGTTTAGCCGCCTTCAAGACCAGGAGGAAGAGCGACGTGGTTGTGGAAAAATATCCGGGAGATTTGACGTGCACGCGCTACGAGTCGGACCTGTGCCACGCCGATTACCAAGATAACATCGGTGAGCCTGCGATACGATTCTTACGTTTGGCATTTCAGTTGGCCAAATACGCTTCATCCTTCAAAATGTTTTCGAAGTTAAATTAAAAGTTTTTAAAATAAATTCAGCACAGCTGTTGAAGTGATTTTTTTCTGCAGTGTGCTGTAATTTTCTAAAAAAAAATTTGAAAAAAAAAATCTGGAACGTTGTTTGTGATAACCCTTGGTTGACCTCTTTTGGCTGATCCAAAAGGATGTCCACCATTCGAAACAAATTGCACATTTTTGCTAAAAATATTTATTACTATTATAACTGCTAATTAATCTTTAATTATTGCGTTAAATTGGACTTCCGCTAGGCTTTTAATTTTTCAGAATCCATTCGTAAAATCTACCGTTTTGGTTCTCGCCGGGGTTTTTTTATATCTGAACACGGATGAATAATTTCTTTCCGTCTGATTTCCAGTCAACTACAGCCTGAACCAGTTCGTGTCCAACCTGCAGAACCTTCCGTCCGACGTGCCCGACCCGAGCCACGCGTTCGACGACCCCGAGGCCCCGCTGAACGTGCTCCTGCGGGCCGAGACGCAGTACGTGCCAGTGCCGGAGACCATGCTGAGCCCCGACTTCCGGCCCGTGAGCGCCTCGCCCCAGCAGAACATGTTCGGCGCCGGGGCCTCGGGCTTCGACTCCGGCCGAGACCAACCGTCCAGCAGTCCGGACGTGCGGCCCAAGTGGGCTCAGCGATCGGCGATACCTCGCTCGACATCCGGCCGGCCTACCAGACCCTCGGCCACCGATTCTCCCATCCTGAAGAGGCCGACTCAGGTCCAGAGGCTCCAGAAGATCAACAGACCCTCGTCGCTTTCCCCCTCGTGCGGCCGAAGTCAGAAGGCTGCGGCCGCGAGGTCGCGGGACGACCAAAGCAGCAGCAGCGGCAGCGACACGGACAGCGACATGTCCGTGTCCAAACTCATGCTGGTCAAGGAGGTGGCGCAGTCCAAGCTGGACGCCATCGTGAGGATGAGCATGAGCATGGAGTCTTCCATGGAAGAGCAGGTTTTGAGGATCGAGACGAAGCCCAAGGAAGAAGCGAGAAAAGAAGAAGAGAACCTGGAGCCGAAGGAGGTCGTTCCGGAACATCCGGGAAAAGAAGGCGGACGCGCGAAGACGGAGGAAGGCGGCGAAGATGCGGAACACAGGGCTGCCACGCGCATCCAGGCCACCTGGAGGGCGTTCCGAGCGAGGAGCCGCAACGGAGCCGCGGCGGAAGCGAGGCAGGAGATGAGGGTGAGGAGGGCTGAGGATCACGTGCTGCTGCTGCAGGAGCAGCTGTCCAAGACGAGGGCCGAGCTGGAGGCCGAGAAGCGGCTGAGGGTGCTGCAGATGGAGGCCATCAAGGCCCTCTGGAAGGAGGTGAGGAGGTCGAGAAGGCAAGGCTTGTTTATGAAAAAAAAAGTACCGTAATTACTCGGAAAAATAAGTTGCATCCGAATTTCAAGTCCCCCGCCTTAGCTTTGAGGGTGAAATTTTGTGTAAAACAAGTTCTCACTTGAAACTACGACTCACTAAAACGAAGATCTCAGTTTTGAAGTGTTTTCGCCCACGGCATTCCGTTGGTTTTCATCAGCGAGTAATTGTGTAGAGGGGCCTTCCATAAATGATGTCACACCTGGGGGGTGTTTTTTGTGACAATTGTGACCAAGGGGTGGTTTGGTAATGTGACATCACGCAATCAAAATTTTAATATTTTTTTCTTCAACTTTTAATAATTTTTTTTTAAAACATTTGAATAGCAGTCGGAAATAAATTCCAGCAGAATCACTGGACTGAAGACATTTAATCGCGTTGCAATGAATAGGTTTTAATTGCAACGTCTATGCATTAATAAACCAGACTATTAAATAATTGCTATTTTTAAATTTATGCAGCAATCTATTATTTAATATAATGTTATTAATATCAACATTGGTTTCATTAATTTTGATAAATTTTATAATGTATAATATTTAAAAGTATTATAGTAGTTAAAATTTGGGTGGGGTGTAGTAAAATTTGTGACAATTGTGACAAAGGGGTGGGGGGTGGGGTGTTTAAAAAGAGGCAAACAAGTGTGACATCATTTATGGACGGCCCCAGAGGTAATGACTAAATTCCTTAATTTCTGATTAATTTTTATTTACAAAATTTTCGCTTTCCAAAAAGTGAATTCGTCATACAAGTTCTTATGGCGGAATCGGCTGAAATCCGTAATTTGTGATTTTTTGTTTTCGAAAACGTGTCCTTCGGCGTTTACGTCATCAATGCAATATTTAAGGCAACGCGACCTCTAAATCGGGGGAAATAAAATTTGCGAAAGCACGGTCACCCCTTCAACACTTTTTACTCGGTTTACTATTGAGTCGGTTCGTTTTCCACGATCAACAAATGAAAAGTGTTTTTGCAAAGCCATCCAAAACTATCGATAGAGCCCTGTGGTGAAGTCCTGTTGCGCTCACCTTTATTCTTCGCAGGTCCAGCAGCTGCAGTGGACACACGCGAAGGACAGCGGCGAGGGGACCTGCACGTCCGCCGACGGCGAGGTGGACAGTGGGAGCAGGAGCCTGGCGAGAGCCAGCGAAACCAAAACGGACGAGTCGGAGTTGGACGCGGAGGGAAGCAAAGAAGCGGAAGAATCGCCAGGCTCGGACGGCAGCGGTCAAGCGCCGGTCGCGTCAAGTAACGGCGAGGCTAGTCCGAGCGCTGCTTCCAAACGAGAGCCGATCGGACCGACCGCTCAGCCGGCGATGTTCGGCAACGGGTTCGCCGGGGGAGTCAACCCCAAGATAGTCACCCATCTGTGGGATACGTGCGGAAACCTTCAAACCCAGGTATCAAATTGCTGGTTTTTACTCAATTCAATTCAACTCAGTACCCTACGGTCAGCCACTAAATGCCATATGGTAGGGGGTGTCAAGCCCATTTTCAGGAGAAAGCTCCTTACGTCAGTTGCGATCGACTCAGACATCATTGTTAAATTGAACTTGAATTAAATTTAAACTATCGTCAGGAAGGTTATTCCATCGTCTAATCGCGTGCAAATCGAAATCTTTGTCTTTGAAATAAAATCTCAGGCTACTACACCTCACTATCATTACTCAGACTTTTACCATCGGGTGTGTTTGGCTAATTTCTCGTCCGTCATCTTAGGTGCTGAAGCTGCAGGAGACGCTGCGCACCATTTCGCACGCCATGGCCGCGAGTCCGGAACGTTCGAACGGGATGCCGGACGACCAGACGAACACCGGCTCCAAAAAACAAATCACGCTTCCCCCGCTGACCAACGGGATTCCGGTCGAGGAAGGATGCGGAACCGCCGCCAACGGATCCCCGCCATCATCCGAAGACTGCCGAGTCAGGACCGCGGCCATGGACGCCGACCGCCGGGATTCCAGTGAGTAAAGCCTTTCGAGACGTTTTTCTTATCGCCGCACTGCGTTTACTTCCCCCCCTTAGCGGCTAATGGGGGAAATTCGTCCGCTATTTTCGACCCTTCTTGCTGCTAGTACAAAACTATAGAAAACCGCAATGGTCTCGCGGGTTCCGGCGGGTTCGTCCTGCAGGCTCGTAAGCGTGTCCGACAGCATAACCAAAGAAATGTTGAATTTTTATCTACTTTGCTGGCAGCACTTGGTTTTATCCGAGACTACCGAAAGACCTTAAGGTCACTTTTCGTTTGGGGACTTTTGTTTTTGGATGACCATATTCGGAGATTTTTTATTTCGTTTGAAGTGGCTGCCCTTCGAAGCTTTAAATTTTCAGACGTTTCACTTCGGCGTTTCCACGGGGGTGATCCTGGAGTCGATGTCCGCACCGTCAATCGTTCGGTCGTTGCTAGTCTTAATGCAAACCAAAGTTAGACCAAAGTCATCGTTGAAAAATTTAAATATGTATGTAAGTAAAGACGAGTGTCATCAACGCAGAGCCCTAACCGCAAATGCCAGCACCTTGAAATTATCAACGTTTCTTGGGGATCCTTTCTAGGGCAACATTCTTCTTGAAAATTTTACGCTAGAACTTTGAAATTTGGAAGGAAGGGATGTACCTAAGGTGACAAAACCACACTCGGCAAAGGAATTTTGTCAAAATTTTGTCAAAAAATTTTCCCGATCCCACGCTGCTAGAACTCTGAACAAAAATCCACACCAACCAGGGATTTCTTCGCAAGATTCCTCTAAGGAGGCCAATTTAAGGGGTAAATGTTTTCCACCAAATTGTTTCCTGTAAGTTTTGCCACGGTAGGTAAACTTGATAAGTAAACTCCCGTAAAATCCAACGAGTTTACTTCAAAAGTATCTCTTATTTCTAGTTGAACGCTTGCTTGCATTGGATTCTAATGCTAATCCTAATCAACTCCTTCTGTGCCCTAATCAAATTGTTCGGTGCCGTAAGAATCCTACGTTCATTTCTTCGGCAGTTTTTTGGCTTTCGGCCCTTTGCAGAAAATCCAAAAAAAAAAAATGCTAAAAATGTTGGAAGTAAACAAGGTGTCACTCATACATTTTGGTCGTCATTCCATGTATCGTGTGTTACACAATTTTCAAAAATGTTTGTTTCAAAAAATGTTCGCGAACAGTTATACGCGTGATTTGTCGGTTAAGGGCAATTCGAGACCGCGGGTAAAGTACTTCAGAATCTCCCTCCGTGGCGAAGTGAAACCGATGTCTAGGGCCGATCATATTTTGATGTGTATTTTTTTTATTCCTACAAAACCAAAGTATACGTTGGGGGAAACCAGTAGAACATTTTTATTTTACGCGGGCTGCGCTAAGCTTCGGACGAATCTCGAGGAAAGCGGTTCCGCGGTTCCACGCTTCCAACCGCATTTCATTCCAGTTGTAGATGCGACTTTCGCCAAATTAGACATTAGCCGACTGCTTCAGTTTGGTGTAAATAATTGTGTACATATTATACATACATCGCATTTTATATTTATAAAAGTATTTTTTATTGTTGAAAAACAAAAAGCATTCTCGCGCGAGCCGCAAAGGGGCCGTATGATTTCGCATGTCGTGTTTCATTCCAGTGTGATTCCAATGTAATATTCCGGTGTCTACAGGCACTCACCGCCTCGAGTTTTCTGTTCTGGAAAATGATAGAAATATTGATAACGAGATGCCATTGGCGAAATTTCTGAAAATATTAGATCGGAATTAATATAATATCAGGTCATGCAGTAAAATTAAACAAAACAAAAACAAACCTACTCCTCCCTTACACGTTTTTAAAAAATAAAAAAAACTGGCAAAATGTCATCGATTTTGTTTTTTTCCGACAAAATTTCGTTTCGTTAATGTTGTAATATTTTCGAAGAAATTTTGTACAGCCAAAAATTCATCATTATTGTTTCAAACAAAATGATATACATTTCGTAATATTTCTCAATTTTGTATTCATAACTTGCAAGATACCAAACTCATCTGTTTTTTTTAATATTAATTATAGGGCCTAATAACAATAACAATAATCACTACAGCATTTCATCATTTTTTTAAAAATTGCCGTCGAATAGAACCAAAACCCAAAATTCATCTTCATTTTCGAACTCGCAAAATTTGCCAATGACGTTTTATTTACGTTAATCGTAATATTTCTGAACAAATTTTGTTTTAAATAGAAAATCAGACAATAATCCTGTGGAGCTTTCGTTTTTCCTTTTATTGAAAATCAAAATTCATTAAAGTTTGCATCTAGTTGTTTTTTTGTTTTCTCACTATTAATTTTCACGTGTGTTTTTAAACCGTTTATATCCTAACAAGAACAAAAGTTTCCATATTCTCGGCATTAAATTTCTGGGGTGTTTTCGTACGACGAATGGCCTGTAGACACCCTTCGGTAGGGCTCCCTGAAATTTTTACGACCTGTTGCATGGCACACTCAGATATAAGCTCTGGTCAACATTAGCGGACTAGACTCGGGATGGCCTCCTCCTCGGCCTGCCCGTAGCGATGCTTCCGGTCAATGTTCGTGCCGCGCTCGTTCGATGCGAACAAAGGCGTTTCAGTTCGGTGTTTTCATTGAATCCGCTCTTTTAATCTTATTTATTCCGGGTCAAACTTCGGTTTGAAAGCTGCTTCCAGATGTGCTCGATTGCAATTGCTCGCTGTTTTTAGCGCCATGTGTTAAGGAGCGTCGTAGCGTGATTTTGAATTTTACGTAAATTGCGAAGAAAAATAAAAGAATAAAAAAAAAATAAAACCAAAATACTCTTTCGCGAAAGGATACATCGCGAGGCTTAAGTCTTGTAGCTGAAATCGAGAGAAATAAAATAAATACTGTTACGTAAATGTTTGAAAAGCGACATTTGTCGGATATTGCGGCAAATACCTGCGTCATGAGCTTCGTCAAGTGATCCTTGGCGGTTGCGCGGCCTTCTTCCGAAAGGGACCTGAAAATGACGGAGGATTAAGATGCGATCGTCGTTTGTCGTGACCGAGAGTTTCCGGATTCGGACTTGCCCGTAGTTTTCCTGCTGCGAGCCCAGGTCGAAGTGCAGCCTGGCCAGCCGCTCCTGTTGCTCGCGCACGTTGTCCATCCTTTGGAAGGAACAGTCCTTGCCTAAATTCAGCCGGGAAATTTTTGATACCTTACTCGCATTGTCATTCCATTGGGGGATTTCGAGTGTTCGACGTGACCCCCCCTCGAACGGTGCCATTTGGACAACCGGTACGGTTGAAGTGCGGGACTCGAGTGCCGGATTTCCGAGTTTGGTTGAATTGCGTCAATAGTGAAGGGTGCCAAATCGTAACGTACCAAGTGCCCCCCCCCCTCAAAAAAAAAAACGTTTCAGGGGAGGGGATAAAAACAATGTTTCGTCGTGATAACTAATCCGATTTCGTTCAATTATTCGTTAATTTAAACAACAACTTAGTCACGAAAATTGTTTTTTGTCGAAATTTTACCAAACGGGTGTATGTGCCGCACGTGCGGCATTGCATCTAAACGTTCGAGACGCCCTCTTCTCTCGCGGCAAGTAGGATTAAAACCCGCTTCTCAAACACGTGCTTAGGGGCACTGACGTGATTTTAAGGGGCCAAAATGGAATACCTTTATTGGTGTCCACCTTACCGAGGTTTTCTGTGAAATCCACGCGAATGTATTTAAAATGGGGGAGCAAAAGGGGGTTAGTATATTTGGAGTGGCACTTACGACGTCATGGTGTGGCACCCTTGAATTCTTCCCGAAAGCCTCAAGACTCGATTACGTAAATCGAAGACCGGTCATCGGAATGTCGCCGTTCGAGGAAGGACCACTCGACCCCATTATGTTCTCCCACCCCCCCCTTACGGCATTTTACCGAAGGCCTGCAGTTTTCCCGAGTGGAAGTCGTCCAGGAGCTGCACGAGTCCCTGCTCCATCTGCTGGACGTCGGTCACCTCTGTTAGAAAAGAATGGTGTTCACACGGCCGATTAAGAACGGACAAGACCCGTTGCTGCTGGTGCCTTTTGCCTGTTAGGTCATGTGTTCACGGGTTTTTTTTTTTGTTAAAGCAAAATTTGAAAACGTCATGCGGCGGATTAAAAAACCCCATGCAAAAAAGAAGAAAAGAAAAACACAAATAAAAAAATAAAAAGTCACGAAAATGAGGAAAAATAAAAAACGACGGCCGAAAGCGAAATGAAAGAAGCGGAGGCTCTCCGCGGCCACGGTGTGCTCGTCGGATGTCGTTGCCCCGTAGCAAGCTTGCCTTTCTGGTTGCCCCGCAGGTTCTTCTTGGGGGTTCCTTTTGCCCCGGTCGCCTTCTTCGGCTGCCTCTCGCCCCTCTGGGTCGACGTCGTCCGGCTGGCCACACCGTTACCCAGGCTGGTGGTTGCGGACAGCGGCAGGTGGGCGCTGGGAAGGTGGCCGTGGCACGTCGGTGTGTAGTCCGGCACCGGGGAAGTCCGGCTGATCAACGGCACCGTCAACGGAGACTGAAATCACATCGAAATTGGGATTAGTTATAGTAGTTTTTCGGTATTATTCCTGACATGTCATGAGTTGGATGTGTTCCCCATTTGCGGGTTTAGATCACGGGGATAAATTTTGGGACATCACATTCTGATGTGATCGAGGTTTTCTAAATTATTTTTAAACATCGGTTCAAAGCGAATCAATGGATCATTTTTTATATATTTCCTTTATCGTTTTTTATTTTTATTTTAAATTATTTATGAAAGGAAACTAGTAGGGGTTTTTTTTTGTTACAAGTTGGAAATCATATTCTGATGTGATCGAGGTTTTCTAAATTATTTTTAAACATCAATGGATCATTTTTTAAAAATTTATTTCCTTGATCGTTTTTTTTAAATTCGGACTTAATTTATTTATGAAAGTAAACTTTCAGTGGTTTTTTGTGAGTGGTGAATTTTCCCAAAAATCGTACGTCTGTTTTCCCTATCATTTCTTATTTTCAGTTCCCTCTTAATTTTTGAAAGCAAAATTGAGTTTTTTTTTCACGTAATTTGCAAACTTTCAAGTACAATTTTATAATTTTAGGAATTTTTAAAAATGAAAACTGCATTGCTGTTCATCTTCAACAACAAGACTTCAAAGACAGTTATTGCAAACAATGCACGTTAATCTACCATAAAATAATACAAAAAATACATTACATTTACAAAAAAAATATTTATAATTTCCGAATTCAGAAAACATATTCAGTGCTATAAACAAAACAAAAAACACGACTCCCAAGATGGCCGCCACCGCTTTCAATTCGGCTTCACTTTTCCCCACCAGGCGTTCTCCCATGACCCACTGCACCCGTTATTTTGCCCATAAATTCAGAACCCTGGCGTTTACAATTAATTTATTAAATTTATCTGGATCTGGACTCTGGATGGCTACCTGATCGTGTATTCCCAGATCCCTCTGACCCATCGTCGCTTCGAGGCCGAACACGGGTGTGTTTTGTGGCGTATTTCCTTCGCTGCTGATTGTTATCGTGGTCGAAGGATTGATGTTCGCATTCGCCTGGTTCATCTTCGAAATCTGTAAGTTCAGCTCGAACGACACACGGTATATTAAAAAGTCGGAATGAAAACAACAACAATATCACGCAGTGCGCATCGAAACTGGCACAATAATCCCAGTGACGTAGGGCTAGGGATTTTCCCTCTCAAACGACCGATTTTCCGGATTCGCCGATTGGCAGCACTGCACTTCCGGAATCCGGAGTTTTGCTCTCAGCAGCCGAGGTCTGGGATTTCAGGCCGAATAAAAGACAAAAAATGTCCAGGTAAAAACCCCGTCATGTTTTAACGTTTTTAAAATCACAGGCACATATTTCATTCGCTGCGTGTTGTTTCGCTTTTAAAAAAAAACAACAAAAAAAAAATACAGTGAAAACAAAGTGAGTGGAAGTCAGCAGGCTTGAATTTCTGAGTGGCCCTGATTCGGGGGATGGTTCTTGAAAATCTCTGAATTTGTTTTCTGAAAATTAATCAGTTATGTGCCATATTATCTTCAATTCCATTTCATGAAATAATTCCTAGGTTTCTGACTGTGATCACGCAGATGCGCAATGATAAAAATTATATTTAAAAGAACTCCAACGTTTGATGGCATGCAAGAAATAATCGGAATAATGCGGAATATGGATCCGAACGGTTTGATCCGATTTCCACAAGTGGGTTTCCTCTACCAAATTAGTATTCCCAGGCAAACGTAAATATTTCAACAAAAAGTCCCGTGCATCGAGTCTCGCCCCGAGTCTTGATCACAGCGTCTCTTCCGCAGGAAAGACTTTTGATCGTTTAGGATCCGCCCTCATATCGCTTTAATATTATGATTTTTTTTAAAGATTCCGTAGAGCTTGTTCCGCTATCAGATCTTCAAATCCCAAAACCACCATTTTATAATTCGTTTCAGGTTATTCCACAAATGCGGCCGTTTGTTGAGCCGCCCTTCCGGTCATCTGGGGCCGCGGTCATTCTTCAACCGCGCGCGTTTCCTGATTCCCGCCGCGCCGGACAGGATCCGGCCGAAGTACCGGCCGCGTAGGGCTCTGCTCTACGTGCCAGGGGACGACGAGAGGAAGATACTGAAGATCGCCTCCCTGGACGTCGACTGCGCCGTCATGGACTGCGAGGACGGAGTGGCCCTCAGCAAAAAGGTAGAAGGCTTTCGCGATGCCATTCGGGGTTGAAGGCCACCGGTTATTCTCGACGTTTCGGCTGCAGGCTGAAGCCCGCGACGTGATCTGCCGGATGCTGGACAGGGCCGACTTCGGCAGAACGGAGCGCAGCGTCCGCATCAACTCCATCGACAGCGGGCTGGCCGGCGAGGACCTAGAGGCCGTTTTCGGAGCCGATCGGTGTCCGGAGTCCCTCGTCATTCCCAAGGTGGAGTCCGTCGAGCACGTCGATTGGGTAAGGATTACATTCGGTCCGTTCGGATCCATGCAGTTAATCTTTTTTCCTTGCATGCCATCAAAAGTTGGAATTCCCTTCCTAGGACAACCCTAAGCTAACAGATAACAGAATGATCATCGAGTTGAATAAATAAAAAATCAACGTGGGTTGATGGATCGCATTCTCCAGAATCCTTGCTCGCAGTAGAAAAATTGAAAGTAAGGCTGGTTTTCGTGTCTCGCAGTTGGCCGACCGCCTGGATCGAGTCGCGCGGCCCGCGATCGATCGCGCCAAATCCGTGCTCCGCTTGATCGTCATGATGGAGAGCGCCAGGGCTTTGCTCGACCTGGACAAGATCTGCCGCAGGGTCGAGGAAAGATTCGAGGGCACGCCTTTCGCGCTGGACGCGATGATTTTCGGCTCGGACGACTTTTGCGCCAGCATCGGTAAGTGGAAACTCCGGCTTTCTTCGGTAATTTCCCTTCCGCTTTCCGGCCTTCTTGTTTGGCTGATTCGCTGTGCGTTTTTAGGGGCCACGCGAACGAGGACGTCTCTGGAAATCTTGTACGCCAGGCAGCATTTCGTGATCGTCGCGAAAGCCCATCGCTTGCAGCCCATCGATATGGTTTACATCGATTATAAAGGTGCGTTATCGAATTGCCGCGTGTCCGTCTTATGTTTTCGACACATCTTTAAGATTTTGGTGTATTAATTTAGGATGCCAAGTTTGAAAACAACTTAACTATAGCTCGATACACTGCGCGAACTATTACTGCGGCATAAATTGTACACGATATTTACTACAAATTTGCCTTTTTTGGGGTGGGGTAGATTCCGCACCCTAAACAGATTTCAAAGCATCATGTACGTTGTCAAGTTTTCATAGCATTGATATTTACTACCGCTGCACCTATAGTTAGACCTTACGCGATCATTACTAAATGACATTATTGATGACGTCGTTTAATGACATTACCAACTGTCATTACTCTTTCATTACTTGTCAGCCGTACACGATCATGTAAAAAATCCTTCATTGTGATTTGGGTCCTGAATTTTGATCCATCCCTACATCATCCTGGCTATTGTCCTAAATGGATATGGATGTATATATATTTTAAAATGTTTGAAAACACTATGCCAAAAGCTGTTAAAAATGCAATTATTCACATCCCCAAATTCTGCTTCGTTCGACTCGATAACGACAAAAGCTTCGCAATCATTTGGCTTCAATCATGAAGTGGTCTTATTAACGATTTTTCCATTGCAATTCCAGACGTCGCTGGTTTTCGCGAGCAGTGCGAGGAGGGCGCCCGAATGGGATTCAACGGGAAGCAGGTAATCCACCCTAACCAGATTCCCGTGGCGCAGGGCGCCTTTCTGCCGAGTCCGGAGAAGATTCGGTGGGCGATGGCGGTCATAAAGGCCTTCGAAGAACACCAGAAATCCGGAAAGGTAAATGCTCGTGTTGATTTCATCAGCTTGTTACGATGCCCTCGCCTAAAGTTGGAGCATTTAAGGAAGTGTTTGTTTCCTCCACGGTTTCCAGGGTGCATTTACGTTCGAAGGCAGCATGATAGACATGCCCACCGTTCTCCAGGCCAGGAACTTGGTGCAGCTCGAAGAAAGCATCAGTGCGGGGAAACGCTAACGGAGGCCGCAGATCGTGATGGTAACACCAAATCAAGTGTACATAATAGGATAATTTTTAATGTTTTCTCGATTTTTGTATGCAAAAAAATGTTTGAAGCAGCACCCGTTACTCTGTAGTCTTCATTATTTCTGACGCGTCTTCCATCGTGTAATGTGGGCCGTATTTTGAGCCTCTGCCTTGACACGCATTGCATTGGCATAGGGTTTTGGTAGCTTGTGCCTCTAAGAAGCTAAATTGGGTAGAGCAATTGATGCATGGCTCGTTTATTAAAACGTGTACCTAATTGTCGATTAAATGGTCTTCATTACCGTAACTTTAAGCAAATAATGCAGTTTAGCTTCTATATTTTTCGTAAATCAACCGGTTATTTTTCTTAAGTGAATGTGTAAAATCTAAAGCTGCGTTTTATTTGGGAGGGCAGTGTCCTCGTGTGAGAGACCCATTTTTTTATACCAGAATTGTATGTGAAGTTTTTTCCACCCATGTTTATCGCATTTGCAAAAATACGATCATTACTTCTCTTTCATTAGAATTTGATAATTTTTTTTTTTTAAATGAGGCGGAGTCAAAAGGACGCCCAATATGTGCGAAACTATTTGCACATTTTTGCTTCAAATATTTATTGTAATAGCCAAATATATTTTCCCCTGTGCAGAATTTTTTTATGTAACAAGTAATTTTTTGATGATTTGAAAATTCCAATTTATGAAAACGTAATAAATTTGTGGCGGTCGTGTAACATTTCATTTTCAAATGTATTTAATTTTTTTTCTAAATAAACGGGACATTTTGAATTGATAGACAGTAACTGAGACCCTAGAGGACAACCGATGCTAAATTTGGGAAACTAAATTTAGCAATTACAATACGCAATTCGAGCAAAAATGCGTAATCTTTTTCATGGTGGGCATCCTTTCGACTCAGCCTTAAGCCGTAGAGAAGTTCAAATAAAAAATGTAACATACTGCACTTATTGCGATTGAAAACGAGCGAATGTAAAATTGATATTTACCCGGTCGGTTTTCGTTTATACGAAGTGCATTTCTTGAATTCCACTTCTCCGATTGCAGCATCATCCTTGATGGCGGAAGCACTCTTGGCCTGCTTGACCTTACTGAAAATTTTCTTAATCTTTCTCTTGACCAAGTTGGGTGCCGAAGAGCTGGTTTTCTCTTGTTAAAACAAACCTCCAAGAATGAACTGCCGGCTCTTCTCATCTTTCCAAACATCTCGGAATCGGACAGTTTCAATATCTAGAAACTTAACTTACCCTTGTATTCTCTAACGATTTTGTCCACGTCCTCTTCAGAAGACGACATTTCATGGATTTCTTCCCGAGTAGCGAAATCTGTTAGATTTCTATACTTGGGTCCCATTGACAATTGTTCGGCAGGTTTTTTACCATTTACTAAGATTTGAATTTGTTTTACACCGATGAATCCGAAATGATAAAAATTGTTTTAAAAACTGATCAGATTCACCTTTCCCCTTATTTTTGCAAATAGAATGTTCCGTAAAAAAGAACTGGAACGGCTGCACGTGCGCCCGTTCCATTTGTTTAAACGCTATTCCGGAATTTATTATTTTTTAAGTTTGTTCGGACGTTCAGTAACAAATTAAGCAGCATTTAACTTAAGATTTTAAAAAGTAAAATCGGCGTCAACAACGGCGGAATACTTTTTATTTAGCGCATTCGTTACACGACAGTGAATAACTTCAATCTACTTGAATGGAACGGCTGTAGGACACAAGAACAAAACGCTCGTAGGATGAACATGAACGAAGATAAGTTTCTGGGTGAGAAAGATGATAGAGACTTGGCTTAAATCGTTGAGTATATTATCTGTAACAATGGGAAGGCGATTAGCCGGTGTTATTTTTAGACACTCGCGCAGAGTGACAACCGATTCAATCGCCGAATCTCACCTTATCATATTTTGAAACCTAAACTTCTCATGCATGCCTTGTGAGCTTCGATCAAATCCCCGCAGTTTTCTTCGCCGTTTTCGATTATGCTACGCAATTACAAAGAAAAGAAAACAGATGAAAACGTGATTTTGGGTTCACCCTGTATGCCCATAGTTCCATTTTTGAGTCCCTACCATGCGTCTCGGACTTTTTTCGTTTCCGGGCAGGCGCAGCACGGCTTGAGTTTCTTCGGCGGCTCTTCGCCGCCCGAAACTCCGTTGGCCAGCGGACTCGCTGCCGAATCGGCGGTCAGCGTTGGTGTTTCTTGCGGCATTTTCAGTTTTTTTTGCCCAAGACTGGCGAAATTGCGTCAGCTTTCAAGATGGCGGAAATCGTTCCAAAGTTCGGCAGAGTGAGCAGACGATGCACCAGCGACGATGCCGAATAATTAATTTACATCGAATTTACAACTACTTGCACGTCTGATGGCATTATCGCGTGCTTTAGGTGATACACGGAAAATTTATTTGTTTCTAACGAAAATGTAAATTTCAGTTACACATTAAGGCATGAGAATATTAATAATAGCTAACATGTAATAAAGAGGTACTTATTGATGCGGTGAGCTGGTAGCACTGCTTCTGTTCTGTTTATTAGCAGAATACAAGATGGCGACGTTGGACGAAAGCTTCGAACAGGTGATGGTCAAATTTATAGTTTTAATAACTTTATTAATCGCAAATTTTCAGTTCGTCGTCATCGCGATAGCGCTCTCGCGTACGTTGAACTAAAATTCATGTGCAGGAGTTTCTCTGTTTCAGTACGAGGAGGATTTGGGCGAGCAAGAGACGGGGTCTGGAGACAAGAGGAAACGGCTGTTCTCGAAGGAATGTATGTATAGAAGCAAAACGTGTAAATAATGCCAAATTTCTGTTAAAATATCATTGTTGAGCGGATGGAAAATGACTAGCGCGATGTTTTAGCAGTGCGTTGCATGATGTATGGGTTTGGGGACGATCAGAACCCCTACACGGAGTCCGTGGATGTTTTGGAAGATCTGGTCATCGAATTCCTCACCGATATGGTAATTGCAAATTTATATTCAATTCCTAATGAACTGCTTTATGGGTGCATTATGCGATTTTCTTGAAATACAATATTAAAATCATGACTTTTCATGATTAAGGATATCAAAATGGCTGTCTCATGAGGGAAGAATGTAATTTTGTACATGTTAAGTTAATATTTTTAAATGGTGAGCGGAGATGGTAAATTTTAAAATGATTACGTAATATTTAGTGGTTAGGCTGTTCGGTTACGCCTGGTTACAAAGGTGAGGGAGGGGGTTAAAAAGATACAAAAGATGTGGTTACATAATTTATGTACGCTCCTTGAAGTTAATCGATAATTAATTTCCAGACTCACAAAGCCATGGACGTCGGTCGTTCGGGAAGAGTTCAAGTGGAGGACATCGTGTTTTTGGTGAGAAAAGATCCTCGAAAATTCGCCAGGGTCAAAGACTTGCTCACGATGAACGAAGAACTGAAGAAGGCCAGAAAGGCTTTCGACGAAGTGAAATATGCCGGCATTTCGTAACTGGACCCGCGTAAAACGTCGTAAATATGTATTATTTTTGTTACGTAAGGGGCGTGGGTTAATACAGGGGACAGACAACTTGTGGTATGTTGGGTGTGTGATATCATTTAGCAGCTTCCGACATTTACAATGCTTACCATTCTGGGTGATTGATGTCAAAATCTGTCGGTTTGTTCAGAGAAAATGTAAGTTAATAATGGATTAATCCAAGCTGGAAGTGTGAAATGAAAAATTTTATGCAATGATGTGCACTTTTTTATATATTATTTCCATCCTTTCATTTTTTTCTAAAACCAGAAAGATGTATTTTTGAACTTCAGCATTGTAGATAGACCTTGTAATTAGCAATTCTGATTTAAAGTTGGGAAATGTGCTCATAAATATGAAATTTGTATATTCTGAAAATGATGTGTAGTGTCCCAAATGAATACTGTTTAATCCAGGTATGAATCCAAGTCAAAAGTACTTGTAGGGATGAAATTCATCAGTTAATTGTCTATCCTTACTTATGCTTTAAAACTGTGAAGATAGACAAGCATAGTTTAACGATTTACTTATATTCACTGAATTTTTCACTGTTTCTAAATGTGCTATCTGATATTGATCTGCCCTAAATTTTATTGGTAGCGATTTAAAATTTTCTCCTCGATTTATTTCGATGTTTGAAAAGTACATTCACGATTTAAAATTTGAAGAGATTTGAATTTTATGGGAGTCCTTCCGACCAGTATCATGTATCGTTTTATTTAATTTTTTTTGTTATTAAAAAAGTAACTTAAGAAAAATTTACTGCCTAAAATAACACGAACTGCAGACTATACAATTTTTCTTGACATATACACGTTATAGAAATGAGTAAACAAAAATATTGGTAAAATACTGTATTCAGATTACAAGGACGTTCTTAAATGTGTTTGTCGATTGAATTAAAAAGGCAAGACAAAATAACGGCAGATTAAATGTCATTTAATTTCTCAAAAGTATCCATCCGTGAATGCAAAGCAAACATGAAGGAAGGTCACCCGAAATGAATGTAATTTATTCACATGTCGTTTTAATTTGCCATTGTTTCGTTTGCAAACATTCTTTGAATTATGAAATGGAATCCAAAATATTTTTTCATGTCGACTGGGTGGCTGCAGAGAAAAATGTAATGCAAAACCACGCTAAATGGGGTATGAGTAATATTACATTTTAATTAATTGTAAATAACGTCGTGTTGTTATCGTATGTTTACGTTTTAATTTCACGATTAGTTATGTTTACAATTTTGCTTTCGGACGCTAGCTGGAAAAGCGCGGTTAGATTTTCTACAGTCAGTCCGCATTAAAAAAATGACAAATCACCTAATTTAGTTCAAGCCGAACGTTAATGTGGAAATGTTTATAACTGAACATGATGAGCGCGATCCGTTAGATTACAGTTAATGATCTACCATTTTTTAAGCTGCATTTATTGAAGAAAAGAAACTCGCGAGAAAGGTTTAGAGTTGCATTTTTCGTTGGACGACTTATTTTTAGGAGATTCGTAGCAAGTTGTTTATTATTAATAATTTTTATTAAACGGTTGATAACCTAAGGAGAAGAAAATTGCTATTTCTCGATCGGAAATCGGAAATTTTTCTAAATCCCAACGAAACTTTCAAATTTTTCAATCGGAAAATAAACTTTTCAGTCGCACTCTTCGAAGATTGATAATTGTCAACCTCAGGAAATAAATTTCAATTGGAAATTAAACTTTTCATCACACAAAAACTTGAATAATTTTCAATCGGAATTTTACCAAAATCTAAATCCTTACTAGTGATTTATAGTGAACTTTAATAGCCCGTAAACACCTTCAGATAAGTAGCCTGGCTTTCCAAACGTTATAAAGCGGGAAGAGGGTTGAGTGGAGAGCAAAATGCCCGTGGTCATTTGTGGGTCAGTTTCAACTTTGACCCATAGGATCGGTTTATCACAAGCTGCAGGCTGGCAGCGCCACCGGGCGGCCGTTCACGCCTCCCAGCCCCATTCGGAGGCAATCCGCAGAATCCGCACCCGAAACCCTCCCCACTCCCATCCCGCGGCGCTGGCCGCAGCGGCGCACGACCGTCGCCATTGGCCCTCGTTAGGCCCCCTCCTCCCCCCTCCCCCTCCAGCGCGTGCTCTCGCGAGATCCTCGCGACCGCGTTCCTTCCCGTGTTCCTTCCGGTTTTCCAAACTCGCCAGTTCCCGAAAGAGCTTTTCGCCAGCCAGAAGCAAAGCTGAAGCCGAAGCTGCAGGCAAGATGGCGGGTCGCGGCGGTGGCATCCTGCCCACCTACCAGAGTCCCAATTCGGCCGCTGCTCTCCCCCCGCGCTTCGTCAACGGCTTCCCGGTGTCGTCGCTGGGCCGGCGGACGCTTCGCTCTCGCGAAAAGTACGTGGTGCTGGTGGTGTTCGTGGCCTTCGGGGTGGTGTGCTACGGGGCCATGTTTTTCCTGCCCGAACTGCGGACTTCGAACGGCTACGTCCAGAACGAGCTCTTCTTGCCCCCGCCGCCGCCGCCCTTGCTCGACCCCAACTCCAACCCGCTGAACAGCAACAGACTGCTCAGGCACAACATGGTCGACGACTCGGACCCCCATCGGCAGGAGGACAAGGCCAAGCTGAAGATGAAGATCGAAGAAGAACGCCTGCTGGAGCTGGAGAAGAACAGGCAGCAGGTGCTGGAAAGGCCTAAGGCCGACCTAGTGCCCAAGGCTCCGGAGGATCGGGATCAGGAGCAGGGAGGGTCCACGCTGGCCGCCGATGTGGCCGGCAAGGGCCTGCTGCTCGCCCGCAAGGAGGACGAGGCCGGCCGCAGGGAGGACCAGGACGTGACCAGGGACCACACCGGAGGACCCGGCGGCCAGGGAGGCGAGCCCGCGGACCCGGATGCGAGGCAGAAGAGGGAGGTCATCAAGCAGGTAAATATCGCTAATCTGCTACTGCTGCTCCCTTTCTTTCTTTCGGAGCAGTTGAAATCAGGAGACGTGGTTGAAGTGGGCGCGTAGATAAAGATCCATTGCGATGTTGCGGGTGCGGGACTCTGGTAACTGGGACAGCGGCGAAACCTGGCTATGTTGACCGCCCCGAGGGACCGGAAATAGGTCGGTGCGGTCAGGTGGCCAATAACGCTGGAAAGAAATTGACGTTGGAAGGGTAGGCCGCGTGGAAGGCCTTTGCAAGGGACCCTGAAAAAGCGGTCAACGTGATCAGGTGGTTCAATAAACTGAATGAAAATTAACATTGGAAGTGTAGGTTACGTGAAGGCTTCTTCAAAGGACCCTGAAAACGGTCGACGTGATCAGGTGGTCATTTCGACAGCCTTCGTTTTACTTAATGTGGGGGGGGGAATGCTCCCTAAATTGGTGATCATGGCCCAAGTGTGATCAAATGTCTGCTGTGGGACCCTTCGTAATTGTGTGCCCAAGCAGCTCAAAACATGATCTAGGAGTTGGGGGAGGACTGCAAATTTGGTCTACGTGGTTTGCTAAACTGCAAGGTTATGGGCATTGGCGGTGACTAGGTCAAATTTATGGGGTAAAGGGGGAGAGGCATTGCCCTTTAAATTAGGCTACTGATGACGGTTTATGCTACCCAGCCAAAAAAGCATACCCAGTGTAGACCACCTCAAAATTGTGGACCCGTGCTTTGCATACCATGGTTTATCAATTCTAGGAGGCCCAGAACATTATCAGAGAAGGCCTATTGACAAACTCGATGGACAAATTTCTTGAGTAAGCTCTGGATAATCCACAAATTATACAACAATTGATTTTCCACCAAATGCGGGGGGGGGGGGGAAGAGGGTAATTAAAATGCTTCGGATAAATGCTTCTTTCATGAAATACCATCGTTACTAGGTTAATTGAAAGGTCAGCTAACCTAGGGTGACCCATAACTAAAAGTTAACATAGGGGTTAGTAGGTTTCTGTTCCACCATTTTACTAACCGAGGTACAGTAAACATGGAGATGGCCTGCTGCAACTAGGAATCCTGGGAAAATGCCATTATGGTTCAAACCTTAGGTGAATCCTGCCTATTAGCTGGGTTAACGTTAACCCATGGTTAATAAGAGGTTTACCTCGGGTTTCAGTTAACCTTTGTTGGTGCAACCGGCCCTTACCGTAGAAATTCACCGTGGATCTATTAAAAATGCCATGCCCTTGCCATGGTTTCCGAAGTCTGGAGGCCTAGAACATAACTGGAGAACTTGACCAACCCTGTGGACAAGTTTCTGTGGGGGGTGAGAGGATCCAGTCGACCTTCTGGGGTTTTGTGGGGGGGGAGGTGCATGCCTCCCCCCCCCCTCTTGCCTAGTCAGGCCATTGGAAGCGACTCGGTATGTGGACTTGACCCCCTGCTGATGGAATTTGTATGCAGACACTAGGTGGCCGTGCAGATTTTTTGACAGTTTTGGTCAGCCACGAAGCAAGTCCTGGACGAACCTGGGTTTGCGTCTGCCAGCAACGTGACGTATGTGATCGCATCGCGCAGTCCATATATGCGGAAAAATGTGAGATAACCCACATAATCTGTATCTGCCAAGTTTCAGCAACACACGTATCTAATCGAGCAGTCGGAGGCTATTATTCGTTCGATCGGCGTAGTAAGTATGGCGAAGTTAATAATACTCGGTCGATCGTCTGGTTGATCGTTGAACTTTTAATGTTCCAGTAAACCGTACCATGAATGAACGTTGCTTTCAGCTTCATGCGTGAACAATTCCGTGTTTTCAGTAAGCTTTTCGTGACGTGGGATTTGGCTAAATGAAGGGTGCCAAACCATAACTTACCAAGCGCCAAAATATCAACTTTTCAGGAGATGCAAAAATGAAGTTACCACTACGTGAAAAATGAAGAAGCCACTAATCTGATTTCGTTCAAACGACAGCAAATTCGGACGTGTAATTACGAAAACACGAACGAGAACTTAGTGGGGAGGAAAAAGACGTGTTTTTGTCGAAATTTTACCGGACGGTCGAATGTGCCACGCGTATGGCACCACGTGTGAAACGTTGTAAGTAGGATCGATGTCGTTCGGTACTTCACTTCGACGTCCAGGTTTTAAAACCCACTTGTGAAACCTGTTTCGAGGAACGCCGACGTGGTTTCGAGGGGCCGAAATCGAGTAACCTTCACTCGTGTCCACCTTACCGAGGTTTGCCTGTCGAGTCCGCGCGAATGATTCGAAAATGCGAGCGAGAGAGAGGTTGTTCGCGTATTTAGGAGGATTTTGATCCGAAATTCCAACAGTTTACACCTTATGGTTTGGCACCCTTCAAAACCTGAAGGTGATGGGGGCTAAAGTCTGTGCTCCTGGAGCACACGTATGGTTAACTGCTTTAAAACCGAGCTCGTTTCGTGTCCTCCGGTTTGTCGACTTTGGCCCGGGTGCAGTTCAGTCACCAAGGCTCATTGCCTGACCTATTTGGCCCGGGTGCAAGTGAGGGGCTCAGAGCTAAGATTGATCCAGCGATAACTGCTCTTACAATGTACATGTAACATGAGCCCTAATGTGACTATGTGCCATGTTTTGATCACGGCGAGGCCCTTTCCCTTCGGACCCCAAAACGTGATAGTGGACTTCAAATTTTTTTCGAAATTCTGAATTCGGATCTTGTTTTGTTGTTCTGGATCCTGCAATGAGGTCCTACAACCTGTTGACTTTCGCACATGAAAGTGTCCTCATTTGCAATTCCATTAGATAAACGTGGCAGGGGAGTCATCCTGGATCAACAATATCGTGTTATTGTATTATCTTCTGGGCTAATTAATAAATTGATAGATAAACGTGGCAGGGCTAATTAATAAACTGACAGCTGTGCAAAAGTACGTGTACGTGGCGATCGAATGCCTCCAATGATGTCATTTCAGTGTTGTTTCGACACAGGAAAATGTTTGGTCACGAGAAGTCGTATGTGACAAATTCAGTATTAACTATCACAGACGATATGCAATGCCCTGGAGAAATGTATACGATTCTGTACTGATATTACTGTTGATATCAGTGTTATAGTGGTTTTTGGGACTGCTGATGTCAGTACGGTTAGCGATATCACAACATTTTTTTTTACTTATCAGTATCCTGCATATGATCTGTGTGATACTGCATATCATCAATTAAATTTATTCGTACTTGATTAGGGAAAATCTACTGTACTGATTATAATAGTTAAAAGACCACATTTCCAAGGCTGAAATTCTCTAGTGCTTAAGAACTGAGGGTTTTTAACTTAACTTTCGTTGGTGCAACCGGCCCTAAGTTTAACATAATTTTTGAAAGTCAAATAACGTCATGTCAAATTGCTCAAAAAGTCAAATTTCAATACAAGATAATGTCAGATTTACTGACGTCGTGAAATCAATGCTAGAAATGAGGAAATGATTGACGTGATCAACGTCAGATTTCAGGTTTGTGGTCAGTTGATGGTCGAAACGGCAAATTCGTGGTCGAAATGATGTCAAATTTGAATCATAATCACGTCAAAATATCGTCAAGTATCGATTGACGTGTGAAATGTCAACGTAATAAAAGTCAAATTTCAACGCAAAGTCTCGTCAAATTAACAAATATCGTGGACACAATGTGGTCAAATATCGACTGACGTGTGAAATGTCAATATGATAATGTCAAATATCGATTGACGTGTGAAATGTCAATGTAATAATGTCAAATATCGATTGACGTGTGAAATGTCAATATGATAATGTCAAATATCGATTGACGTGTGAAATGTCAATGTAATAAAAGTCAAATTTCAACGCAAAATCAGGTCAAATTGACTAATATCGTGGACACAATGTGGTCAAATATCGATTGACGTGTGAAATGTCAATATGATAATGTCAAATATCGATTGACGCGTGAAATGTCAACGTAATAAAAGTCAAATTTCAACGCAAAGTCTTGTCAAATTAACAAATATCGTGGACAAAATGTGGTCAAATATCGATTGACGCGTGAAATGTCAACGTAATAAAAGTCAACGTTTCAACGCAAAATCACGTCAAAAACGTCAATAAAGAGCGCACCAGATTGACGTCGATTTCAAAATTTCAGTCAATGCTACATGAAATGTTCAATTTTATTGCAAATTTAAAAATACATCAAATGTCAAAATGTCAGTACAGTTTATGCAGTTGGTATCATCGAGGCCATATATTTGATTTTCTTAAACAATTTGTATATCAGGACGATCCTAAGGTCTGCAAAAAAAAAAAAAAAAAAAAAAAAAGCAGAAAA
>JAQIXS010000817.1:0-38178 GCA_034700785.1 Rossiulus vilnensis | reverse complement strand
CAATTAAAGAGCGCGTATAAGCCGCACCCCTTCTTCGGTGGAGGAAAGTGCGGCTTATACGCGAGCAAATACTGTAATTTGCATGATCAGTTATTGTGCACTATAAAAGCATGATAAGGTGAGAAACACTTGATCTGTGTGTGATAAACGATTTCACCATTTTAATGAGGGTTTAGAAGAAAAATTATCAACCTACTTGAGCTTCACCACAGAGCAGCTCTCATCCAGTTTTAGCCCCCCGAAATTATAACTCAATCAAAAAAACACGAAATTTAATTTTTTTATATAAAAAAAATCTTGGGAGGTAATTCAACCCTTACCCTCGACCTCCTTCGCTGGACATTTCTTCCAGCTTTCAAGGTGATGAAGGCCATATTTCAATGACCCGAACACTGAATTTCATCAACCTTTTCAAAACGTGCATTAAACGATCCATGGTCGCCATAAACAATGCAAATTGAACCATTCCTGGGACCGTTTGTCGAGTTTTACGTTCGCCATTACCACCAGTCATAAGTCGTGATTTAAGGTCGTGTTTGAACTTTTTTATTAACCTTTAAAAGTTAAAAAGCAATGACCCTCGGCAGGGGTTGATCCACCGACCATAAAAGATAATAAAGGCCAAAATATGCAGAGGGCACGATTAGCGCATTATTAAAACCGACTGCGAACAACATAAGGAAGTAAAATATCAAAAGCGTAATTAGCGAAATTGAGAAGAAAGACTTCTGGGAAGTAAGACAATACATCCGTACAGGGTGTCCAGGCACCATGTTCGGACACTCCGACCCACTTCACACTGGCTAATACACACCGTACCAGGAAATTTATACGAAAAAGAAGGAAGAATTGTACATGGTTTATTTTCTCTCAAACGCATGGGAATGTTCGTCGAACCATATTCCTTTTCTGGACATTTTTTCTTGGACTTTACAGGAGTAATGGAGATGTTTTCTTGACTATATTAGTTAAAAGAACATATTTTTCTCAAAACCTAGGAATTATGGCAGATTTTTTTCAAATGTGCACGAGAAATGCTAAGAAATGTGGGTATTTTTCTTGAAGTGTAAGCCCTGCTGTGTTTTCCCTGACTTTTTCAGTTTTCTGGACAAATTTCACAGGAGTAATGGAGATGTTTTCTTTACTTTATTAGTTAAAATAACATTTTTTTCATAACCTAGAAATTATGGTAGATTTTCTTCAACCGTACACGAAATGTTCATGAAATGCTAAGAAATGTGGGTAATTTTCTTGAAGTGACATTTCCCTGACGTCATCGAAAATGTTTATGAAATGAAACGGAAACAAAATTTACCAATTACCGCAAATTTTCATTTTAATTATTTAGAAAGTTGAAAGTGTGGTCGCTACGCCCCTCTATCGAGCAGCATCATAAACAAATAGTTGAGATTATGACAATTTAAGGCTGGCATTTTATTTTATGAAAATTTTGCGTGAAAAATTGAAAATTCCCTGATCAGCGGGATCCAAACAATACTTTTCAAACGCAACGTTAATTACGAGTGGAAGAACAACAGTTAAGGCAAAAACGAGATTTTCTACATAAAAAATATATACGCAAAAATATTTAAATTACAAAAACAAACCGTTAAATCAAATCCTTCGAGTTTCGAGTTTCATTAAAATGAACATAGAAAAAAAAAACCCGATGTGATTAAAGTGACCCCAAAGCGCCTTAAATGCCCCCCATGGCGTGACTTAAAACACAACAAAATGTGTAAAGTTGAATCAACATGACAGCTGCATCGGCCCACAAACGTCTTCGAGTATTTAGAAATTAATTTAATGAATTTTCAATAGGCTCATTGGGGAGTTTTTCGCACGCAAACATTACGTGAAACTTTTTCATAATTTTCAGAAGCATTATTTCCTTTTTGCCAATTTTTTTTCTTTCTTTCTTATTTTTCCTCACTGGTCATTTTGTGGTAAATTTTCGGCGAAATTTTTACTTCATAAAACGTCACCCGAGGATTACCATGCCTAAATAAATGCGAATTTTACACCGAGAAATGCCTAAAAAATAATAAATAAAAACAAAAAAAAAAACAACAACTAGGATTACCGAAGAGCTTAGTATTGTTATCATGCGCAGAAACCTCGATGTTATTGTGGTTAAACTGGGAAAGCGTCTCTGATATCAAATTTATATAAAAACGAAAGAAAAATAATCCATTTCACACGATTAGTGTGTTTAGGGTTAAAAAACCGTTTTCAAAATCTAGGTTACAATTGTCTGAAATGGGATTAAGCACATATGTACAAATTATAGTCCTAATTCCGTCCAGGATAAGATTATGGCTTCCAAGTACTTTTATTCAATTTGGCAATAAATAGTTCATCTACTCCGTTTGATTGTCTTTTTTTCTTTCAACATTTGTTTTGATAAAATAAAATTAAAAATTGAACCAGTAGAAGAATTAAAAAGCGTAATTTCTAAGAAGCTAATTGGATTAAAAAAAATTCGTTGAAAAAAAATAAATTTTAACATTTTTTTCAACTACCAACTCCGTGATTTTAGAACAACTAAAGTTATTTCGCCGAATATTTCAGCTAATAAAATATATTTTGATAACTATTATTTCTGATGAAAGGGGTTCGTTGGTACGTAATGTCGTACAAATTCGTACGGGAATTCAAAATGAAAAACGTGATCGAAATCCATGCTCGGTTGAACAATTTTTTCCATCATTAGGTGATTAAAGCCGGAATTAATGAGCGAAACGATAACAATTGCTCATTAACACCGGTTTTAATTAACGAAAACGAGACAGCGAAAAACTGCTAACAAGAATATATTTGAAAATATACAACCGTTGGAACTTGACTGAAATTTCTTAGCTTTCACATTGCGGTTACAATGAATTACGCAAATTTCGCATTTATTGAACAGCTAACATAATTACGAGCTCATAAAATTGGGTTATCATAATAAACATCGAACGTTTCCCCCATTAACGTTAAGTCTGAAAAAGTGCTGAAATAATTTCTCCAATACTGTTTTGCTCGATAAACATGCTCCAGCAAATGAAATAAAACTCGATGATAGCTTTTTCAATGCGGTTTGAATGGATAATTAATCCATAATTTAAGGAGTTGGCAACATTTCTGAAAACATTTAATTGGATTGTTGATATCAGCATCGTAACTTAGCTAATTTTACAGAAAACGCTCAGCTACCCTTATCCAGGGTTCCTCCAGAAATAAAATGTACAACTGCCCTGACTTTTCCAGATTTTCCAGAGGAATTCCCTCTATCTGTAGGTGCAGGATTATACTGATAATAATAATATAAAAAATACTAGCAATAATGTCTACAGGATTTGGTACTTTGAATTCATTCATTCCAATACATTTTGTCAAAGCCTTCGAAAACGGAAGTAAATTACTAGCAATGGTTTCTTCTGGATTTGGTGCTGAATCTGGATTCAATGAATTTTAATACTTTTTTCCATGTCATTAATGTTTTTTCAAAATCCATTTAAAATAGGGCCTACTTATTTGTAATACATTTAAAAAACATTAGTTGCCCTCTGATTCCTAGATGGCATGAATGGACAGAAAAAATAGTAATTATCAAACTATTGAGAATCGGTAAATAATGTCCATATTTTCCATATTGTTCACTTTTCCATGAATTCCATGATCTAAATATAATTTCCTGTTTTTTTTTATAACTTCTCCTTCCAGTAGACATGTAAAGCTGTGTGAAAACAAGTTAATTTCCCTGACTATTCCACGTCTGTCTAATTTCCCTGGCAATTCCAGGTTTTCCATGTATGGGGTAAGCCTCATGGGGTAAGTTATTTTGACATTTTATGGTCAAATATGTTTTGCCAATTTCGGCAGGAATTAGGGTGGCATCTTTACAATTATTTTCCTCATTTGCCCGTTTTGCTGGTTTTGAATGTTTTATGACCAGTGGTCAAAAATCAATTACGTTCATCCTTGTAAGTTGCGTTATCTCCTTTCGAGGACTTCTTTTCTCGCTTGTTGGTCATAAACTGATGGCCATGTCCTGACCATCAATCCTCAACAGAGGTGGACAGGTCACTTTAATAAATTCTCATAAATTTCAAATCTAGCGGCATACAATTCTCGGAAGAGATACAACCCTTACAACGATTCTGTAAAAAATACCGGAGAAATAAACTTAGCTTTTAAAATACTATTTCCTGTTTCGTGTTCCACGGACGTGTGTCGTAATATATTGTCCGATTTTATGTCATAGAACAATACAAACTTACGACCGGACTATATATTTTGCTCCCAATGATTTTGACTTCGGGGGGCTAATTTTGGTCAACAAATCATGCGGCCAAATTATAGGAATTCGGGAAAGCCACGCTGTACTTTTGTTGTTTACGATGACCAATGGTCAGTTCGGCCAGCGGCTTTCTCATTAACTGGTTCTGCAGCAACCGACACAACACTTTAATAGTTATACACATTGTGGAATGTTGGCAGAAGTATAAAATTTAATCGGTTATTACAGGCGCTAAATCACGTTAAACACGCGAAACTTTTGAAACTGCAATGTTTTGTTTTTTTCCATGTTATTTTACTTTATGTTTTCTAAAAAGCACTACTGGCGATTAACAATTAATAAAAAAAATAATGCCAAAAACAGGTACATCGGTGCAATGCTAAAGAATAAAATTAATGTTACAGCGTGTTACGTTATTTACATTTACTAAAATAATAAGCAATTTCATTGTATGATTTTAGAAATTGGCAGGCACCGTATATAAACTCCTGTATAAAAAAAACCTAGTTTCAAAAATGTTACTTTTTTATTTTCAATATAATTTTAAACGCTTTAATTGCACTTCAAAATATATGAAAGCCTACTTCATTTATAATATTCGATTTCATAAATTACGATAATGTAGTAAAAAGGTTAATTCTTGTTTTCGATTGAAATTTGAAAATTGAATTAAATACATTTCGAAATGCATTTTAATTATTTAGATATACTTAAAAATTCAATTCTATAGAATATTATATTATAATTCATTTGAAATTATATTACATGTAAATAACAAATTGCCATTTCAAATTTATTTATTCAGAAAAGTAAATTTTGAAATACTTTCAAAGTTAATTTTCAAAATTAATCCATCAAAGCAGTAGATTCTCCAGTTTTAATCCATTCATAAAAAATTAAGTCACTTAAGTCTTCGTATGCACTGCAATTATTTCTAATTCTATTTTTTATAAAGTCAAACGAAATATACTCTAGTCTCCATTTACACTTGCATGTACGTCGTATTTTCATACATATTTCCTAATTGATGAGCATTTCAAACAGCAGTTTTTTTTAAATATGGGAAACTTTTGGCAATGGCGAAAATAAATGAGGCGTTTCTCCGCTCTCTTATACTCCGCCAAAAAAAACAAATCCCCTAATAAGGTACGTTAAATGATGTGAGAACTCTTGACATTTTCAACAAAAAAAGCAAATAAATGTGAAATAACAATAATTTAAACGCGATATTAAAGTTTAAAACGTCTATTTAACCCGAAGGTTATACCTCGCTTCAATAATATTTCCAACTATACAGGCGTTTCCATTTTTTTTATTTATTTATTTTTTATTTCTGTAAAACTCACTCATCTGAATTCATTTTTTTTTCTTCAAATTTCCCATTTTTTTAAGCAACCAAACTGGCGCCCCGCCGCGTTCGTGGTGTTTTATTGTTATTTTTTTTCACCCCAATACCGAGGAGCATTACAAATATCATTTTAATTTCCATCAGTTTTCGATATGATCTTCAGACTGCAACATGGCACTGTGAATAATTGTTGGGTCCAGGTGAATTATTTCGCCCACCTGCCAGTAGAGGGCGTCAAAATTTGCCCCCTTTTCTCATCGGTCAATTTGAGGACCGAGGTAATAACCTCATTTAGCCAATTTAATCCATCAATTGGCCAAATATAAGAGTCATTAAAAAGCCCGATCAGGTGCAAATAAAAGTCGGCAATTTTTGCGGACCAATTTCACATAAAGGAAGCCCAAAAATATTTACTTGATGCGATGACCAAATAGGCTGAAAAAGTCTCTTTTTTATTGCTCAAATAAACGGTTTAATGAAATTTCTACAGCCTCATGAAAGCGATATAGAAGCACTTTTATGAGCTCATCAGGTTAGGAATCAATCACCAGATCATTTACTGTTATTAAAGGGTCGGTTTCCGGCATATTAACACCAGCTTCATATTACAGATCCAATAAAAACGGAATTGGAGGAGAGGGTCATTTGGTCAGTCTCACTTAGCGTTTTATTCCAACTCGAGGAGAGCAAGCATACGATTATGCTCATAATCCAAATTGCAAGATTCACGAAAAGCATTATAAAACTTCGACAGAAATTAACAGCAAGATAATTGCTGAGTAAGATTACTATTTCCAGGGTTCCAACAGAAATGTAATTCCCAACTTTCCTGACTTTTTCAGACGATAGATAAAAATTCCCTGACTTTATCAAACATCTTTATAGAATCGAAAGGAAACAGAATTTAACAATTACTGATGTTGTTATTCGTTATTTCAAAAGCTTGAAGCGTGCTATGGAAAATAGGGGAAATCCCAATTATTGCAGGAGTGTGACTACATGTAGATATGCCAGCTTAAGAGAAGGATGATCAATAATTAATCATTTGAGATTATGGCTTTATATATGCATGGCTGATGAAAATTTTCCTTAGTTTTGCATGAAAATTTAGCGTTTGCCTGACTTTTCCAGGTTGATCCTATTTCCCTGACTTTTCCAGGTTGTTCCTACTTCCCTAACGTTTCAATGGGTGTTCCTACTTCCTTAATAAGTTCCAGGTTTCCCAGGTCAGGGAAAAACCTGACTTTTTTAATCGAAGAAAACACTTTGTACAATACAAAAAATCAAGCAATTCCAGGGATCGAAGTAAATTTTGCAAACAATTTCATAGAAAATAGCATTTAAATAAAAATGTATTACCTACATAGAAAAAAACACTTCATAAATAGTGCGTTTTATCCGATTTCAAAATCAGAAATTCAGCTACCACAGATTGCATTATCCCAAAAACATTAAAAAATACATGTATCAAATTTTCATTCAATATCAAAACTTTTGAATAGGAAAAAAAACATGCACATTTGCACCCACATTTTTTTGCCACGGTTTAAAATGAATTAAATTTTTCGTTAAATTTTTTTTAAAAAAATCAACATGATTTTTTTTTTTTAAATGAGTTTGTGAGCAGGCTTCACTTCACGCTTCAACTCGTCGTTCATTTCCATTGAACCATCCATGTCTAAAAAGTGAAGCTTTAGTCAGGGCTCGTTTAATACGCAATATCAAGCTATATTTCAATGACATCAGCATGCTCTAATGCGATAAGAATCAAAATTTTATCCGTCTGGAGATTTCTCTCCATTCCCCAACATTCATTTCGCATCAGGCGAATGAAAACACTGCCGTAAAAAAAATAATAAAAAATAATAAAAAAAACGTTGAGAAAAATTGGGTTATACGCATTGCATCCGAGGCTCGACCGCCTCGGGATTCACGATGAAGAGTTGAAATAAAATTTAATTAAAAAGAAAATTCGCTTAACAACTGGGTGCGAACTTTAGTTTTTACCCCAAGATAAAAATGATAAAAACAAAACCGGGATACGTGGATGTGGTGTAAGAGAAATGGATCGAATCTAGCGCATCGCAATAATAAAATGCATATTTATCATTCGCTGCCATCGTTTTAAGCAGAAAGCTGATTCGCTGGGTCACTCAGCGTCCATCTTGTTCGTTCCTGGTCAGCCCACCGGATCACGGATCAGGAAAACCACCCCACGGGGTAGGGTATGCGAAACGCACGAAATTTCAACCAACAAAAGCCAGCCACAAAAAATTCACAACCCAAAAGCAGTGAGAGTTAAAACGTGTTATACGTCCACTAGTCTGTTCATAATATATATAAAAAAACCGAATTCTCAACGGTTTGAAAACTAGGATTATATTTATCATATCTAATAAATAAATTTATTTTGTAACTATAACCTCAAGCGTTGAAAAGTTGCCAACATTTTGATAATTAAGATTTTATTTATAGAAAATTGTTCATCCTTCTGACAATTAGGATTTTATTTACTGAAAAGTTCTCATGAAAAGATTTCAACGTTTTCACAACTATGGTTATATTTACTATATTTAATCAATTTATGTACTTATTTACATAATTTACTAATTTTGTAACTATAACCTCAAGAGTTGAAAAGTGTTTTTACGTTTCTAAGAATAGGATTATATTTATTATATTCAATCAATTTATTTATTTATTTAGTGATGCAAAAATTGCAAGAAACATTAATGGTAGTTTTTTTAATAGTTCCCAGCACTCAAAACATAACTTTAAAAAATGTGGCAAACGTATAAAAGAAACCCACCATACAAAAAAACCACCAGTAATTTTTGCTTTAAAATACATATTATAATTGCTGAATTTATTTTTCCAATGTTACATTAGTGTCCACTAGGGAGTCAGCTTTGGCTTATGCTTTCAAGATGCTCCGATTATTTATGAAAAAATTAAGGAATTTTAAAAAAAAACTGAAAAGTTTCGAAGAATGTTGCCATTCACTAAGAAAGGTGCTGAAAGCCATAGCCGAACCCTGGTGGACCACCAATTCCACTTCGTGATAAATGAATTTACCAATTATATTAATAAATTGAAGCAAAAATGTACTAGTATCGAATATATGTTTACAATTGTTGTCATGCCATGACCTATAAAAGAATTTACGCTATTAAAAGACAAATGCAAGTAAAGTGAAGGCCAGACGGCGCTCTTGGTGCATGATGGCATTTTGGCCCAGGGCACGTTGAGCAGACCCCACGCTCTTCTGGGGCCCCAATTAGGCTTCACGGCACTCGAAACTCCCAAAAACGGAGAATTTCCCACGCCAGGAACTCAGTTGAAGATGGCGGACACGCAGACTGGACATCAGAAGAAGCTGGCAGCATTATTAGCAATGGAAATTCCAGACTTATTTCGGCCGTGTGAGGGTGGAGCCCCGAAAAGGTGGGGTCCCATGAGCCGCATTCCTAGGGGATCGAGCAATGCACAGAGGCCCCAGGCACTTGTTGATCAATAAGAGCTAAGGACCCTGAAGAGGACAAACCGGTAAATTATGGCTGAAGAGAAGAAAAGTAAGGGGAAAAGAAAATGGACCCGTACTGTTGAGTGGTGCTGCAATGCCCAGGTGGTTGAAGAAAAAAAATGCAAAAATGTGGCCCACCCTAGCCTAAGGATCTCGTGGGTGGACACGTACCACGTGATCTGTTAGGCCTATGAAACTGGAGGAATGTAGATCAGCCAAGAGGAATCGAACCCAATAATCATGACGGCCATTAATGATCGGTTAAATAGGGGTTAAATACTGTAATCTTAAATGGGCACGAGTGAGCTACAGGCTGTTAAATCTCAAAACGATTGTTATACCATTTGTTCTCTGCAGATGAAAAATGACAATAAAGCAATGAATTCGCACCAATTGCACGGAAAATTCTTCGTGCTTCAGAGAAATTATGCATCTCAGAACGTCGTGTTTCTGTTGGGACCAGGCGCATTTCAAATGGCAATAAATTGTTTACAAAACCAGCTATTCCGATTTGAAATTGGATATCTGGAAGGTTGCCTGTACATTTGAAAAACTTTGAAACATGTATTCTCATGACTTTTTTTTAAAAAAAAATTCTGTGCGATGCCAGGAAAGATCCCAGAGAATTACACAGAGTGATATACAGGTAACCTTTAAGATATCCTGTTTTAAATTCGGAATATCCCGTTTTGTGAACAATTTTTTTGCTCTTTAAAATGCGCCTAATGTGACTAAAATTCTTCATCAATTTCTCAACTGTAAATCCTCGAAACAACAGTAGGCCTAAGCCTTTTCATTTTTGGGACATTTGCATGCCTTTGCCACTGTCACTATTAAAATAATTTCTGCAGGGAATTAGATGCTCTGAGATATCAAATATTCCAATGATAATGTTGTGCATAGTTTGTTAGAACTTTGAGTTCATGGCATTAAATTTTCTGCACAATTGGTTTGAGTTCATTGCGTTGAATTTTCGGGCTATTCTTCTGCGAAATTCAAGAGGAATTCTAGTCAGTTCAGGTGCATTTGAAAGTGCTTTGAATTGTTCACAAAACGATCGTACCTACTGAACAAACTGGATTTAGTTTTTAATACCTTATGTGGGCAAGTCTCTTCCATTGCAAGGGTATTAGCTTATTTTGTTACATAACGTGCTAAATTATTCCACGTGCTAAATTGCGTGTCATGTATTTGCCATACAGGTGGTTGACACCATCAAGATTCAAATGTGCTCGCAACATGTTCGTTCACGTTTTGTTTTTTTTTCTTTCAAGATCCCAAGGAAACCTTAAAGTTAATTTAAACTAAATTCTACAGGATGATTCAAGACATGCAGACAGAAGTGGACATTGTACCCCGAGTCACCCAGCATAGCGTGGCAGGCGCTGGTCAAGCCAAAGAGTCGTCATAACCGATACGGCTATGAAAGACTTGACCCTCGACGATAAAAACCCTAAATTATGGCAGAAGAATACGTGTACATGTAACAGCGGTGTTTGGTGTAGGACGAGTCACGAGTTGTACTGTTGAGTGGCTCTGGAATGTACAGGTGTATCAAAAAACCGAAAAATTCGGCCCACCCTAGCCTAAGGTTTTCGTACAGGGGCGAGTGTGGGTGGACACATCGGTTAGGCCCTGTAGTGAAAAAAAAAAAACCACCAAGAGAGGAATGTAGATCACCGTTGAAGACGAAGAAGAAGAAAGAAAGAAAGGCCATCAAAAGCCAACAATGATTGCGGCATTAAAGAAAAGTTAATTAACATCATCGATAACTGCGAGTGGGCGACGGCAGGGGCGCTAGATGCCAGAAAACGCCCCAAAACACGCTCGTGCCAAAACACCAGTTTGGCCAGGGGGGGGTTAAGGGGGATGGGGACGTGGAGGCGAATTATTGGACGATTTAAAATTGGGCTAGGTTGGACCGCATCAACTCCAATCTCGTTCTTGATTTTTTTATATATATTTTAAATCAAAAAAAAAATCAAAACCTCACTCTTCACGAACACCTCAATTGATGGAAGAAGGCAAGGGGGGTGCAGGGGAGCTTAAGGGACCCCTCTGGCCAAAATCTACAGACGTGCGCCACGCACCTTCAATCAAAAAGAGATAGGCGCTCGCCATGCAAATTGCCTTTCGTGAAACGCCTTAACACTTTTTTAAAGGGGGTTCAAAAGGACCAAACTCCCGTAGCGCCATCTGTGATCTATCAGAAAACGATTGCGCAAAAGCGATTGTATATTTCAAAATGATGATAAAAAAAGATTAAAAAATGCAAGATCACTGGTAAAGAAATGATTTTAAAACTTGATCAACACGAAAAGAAGTCGATTTACAATTTATTTTAAAATGCATTCGAATTTGGACGATTTAAAACGCATTGCAGAATGCATTTAAAAATGCATTTTAAACTAATATACTGTTAAAAGTATTTTAAATTATCATATTATTAAATGCATTTTAAATTATTACATTGTTAAATGTATTTTAAACTACATGTATTGCATTTTTAAATGTATTTCAAAATTATCGCATCTTCAAATTAAATATTGTCTCAATCTACGTGCATTTCTAAATGCATTTATTTTTCCGTAAGGGAATCGATTGCATAATCACAGATTGATCACAAAGCCATCACATACAGCTCGCAAAGTGATCGCAGGTGTGTGACGTCAATGCAATTCCTATTCTAATTGATTGCAAAAGAGAACACCACATGATCAAAACATAATCACGTTATGGTAATTTACGAAATCACTAACTAAATGCCACAAAATGCTTACGAAATGCTTGAAAGGGATCACAAATCGATAAGATGTCGATAAGAACAATTATCACTGATCGCCTTCGAACTTCAATGGACCACTTATACAGGGTCATCTTATTGCGATTCAATCTGTAATCAATCATTGATCACAAAGCCATCACAGACAGGTTGCAAAGTGACCACTTAATGGAGTCAAGGCAATCAGTTGTCTGATTGATTGCAAAGCGATCACTAAATGATCATCACATGATCACCATTCAATGATTGTAACCCTTGATAGCAAATCTGTCACCACTCACTAAATATCAGAAACTGATCGCAAGATTGGTTAAGCAATGTTGATAAAGGATCACGAACTGATAAGCAGTTGATGGAACAATCAATGATCATCTCCGACATTCAATGGACCACTTATAGAGGGTCCATCCACACGAGATTCAATCTGTAACCAATCATCTGACAACGAAGAGAAATTTCAAAGTTTTATGGAAATCGTCAAGGTTTATTTGCCATTGAGGTATTATTCTCGAAGGACTAATTTTATTTTATTGCGGATTCAACCCTTTGTTTGATCACAGCCAGACCAAACGCAACCAACATCGAAAAGATATAAATAAATTCAATCGATGGGGCGTAAAAAGCAAAACATCCATAAATCCATAAAAATCCATTAAACAAACTTGCATTTTGTTTTTTTAATATTCCAGAAATATACCGCGTGCGAATTTATAGGAAGAACCGAATGAATTTATATGGTTCAGTACAATAATGTTTCTGGCTTAACGATTTATGAAGTTTATGAGAAATTACTTGATAAAACTTTGATCAACTGTAAATCTTTGAAACATTACTTGATAAAACTTTGATCAACTGTAAATCTTTGAAACATTAATTGATAAAACTTCGATCAAGTATAAAACTGATAACATTACTTGATAAAACTTCGATAAAATTTTGATCAAGCATAAAACTTTGATAAAATTACTTGATAAAACTTCGATCAAATATAAAACTTTGATAAAATTACTTGATAAAACTTCGATCAAATATAAAACTTTGATAAAATTGTTGAAAACTCCGGTTTCCAAAATCATTTTGCAAGATGTAACTCGGACACTTTTTTTTCACAATTTTAGATTTTTTATTTGAAATTGTCATGTTCAGGCCGGTATCAGAATCTTTTATCATTGTTTAACTTTCCATCAAAGTACATAAAATCGGTGATCATCGACATCACCTTCGCACCCGTTTTTGCAAATTGTGCAAAACCAACGTTTCGCAGAAACACTTCGAAAAAAAAAAGGTAAGCGCTTATTGTTTCTTACCTGCTTTGTTCACTCTTAAATCAATCCCGTTGTGATGAGGGGGCGGAGACGGTCTAGGGGAATGGAGTAACACAGGGGACGAAGGAGTGGACCTTTTGTTCACCGACAGGTCAACGGGTTCTAATTGGACGGGTGGACACTCCGCCTGAAACGATCAATGAAATCACCCTTAAAACCCTTAACTTCGTACAAAGTTTATAGGGGATAGCCGAACAAATACCGATTCGTTTTTCAATTACGACTAATGACATTTATATAATATTTCAAAAAAACATGTGAAAGACATGCGCTCTACGTGGTCCCCTTAAAACCCTTCATTTTAGAGGAATTTTAGAGCATTTTAGGGTTTCTGCAGAATTTGGAATTGTGAATTATTCTTAAAGTCAAGTTCACGTCTTTCTTTAATTGGCGTTAAACAGTAGTAAAATAGGCTTGAGTACAAAAGGGGATGGCCCTTACGGTTTCTAAGAAGAATGAGGGGAATTTTACAAATGAGGTAATTTTTATAGAGGGGAGTCGTTAAATTCTATTGTAAAATACTTAGTCTTTCCTTAGATCTACTATCCGTCCAATTAAAGAAGTCATAAAACACCTGTCATGAACACTAATTTCGATGATTTTGCCAGTACTCCAATGGCCTAAATTCTACTTGAATGAGTTTTCAAGAACTTTAAACTTTTTGAAGTTTTGAAACTTTCCAACTATTTTTAAACAGTCTTAGACACGTGTTTAAGGGAACACGAAGAAAACATGTCTAACAAAACAAAAAAGAGCTCCCGGAAATGGCTGTCTGCGTCACGTGACTCACCTCTTTCGAAGTCATGTTATGCTGCATCCGGGCGAGGAAGTAGGTGGCGCCACCGTAAGGTACGCGGGAAGCTTGGATGGGGGACAACCTCCACTTGTCACCAAGCTGGCTGCCAGAATCACTCTATGAAACGAAAGAAAACGAAAAATTGGTTCAATTATTTTCGATACGATCAATTGTTTTTGTTTTTTAAAAAAACTCTTAAAAACTAAATCGAAATCATATTGATGGTGAACATTTCGTTAATTTTTCCCGGGTGGAAAAGTTAAATATGGCCATATATTGGGTAATACATGCCATAGCTGGCCAAGTATGAACCATTATGGACCATGCACAAGTCCATATATGGCCGTATATTGACGTTGTCATGCATGGCAACTTAAGATAAAGCCATATATGGCTATATGCTTGCACATACATGAAAATATTCGATTTTCTATCGAAGACAATGTTATTGCTGATCAATTCCCTTAAACATATACAACCTATGCCAATATAAATCAAGTAATATATTCCCCAGGCTTGAACATACGTATGATCATATCTGTAAACATACAGTATGGTTATATTTAATAATGAAAACAAAAAGATAAATGGATAAATGTGGATGCATATGGATATGTACGGTCATACATGTACATATACTTATGTCCGTTCGATTTGTGGTCATTTCTGGTCTAACCATACATGGAATAAGACATACATGCATGTCCATGCACGGCCCAAATTTAATTTGTCCACCCGGGTTAGACCTCCCGGAGGACTGCTGCCTAATTGGACCAAATAGAAATAAAAATAAATAAAAAACCAGCACACAAATTCAATTAATAGAGCTTGTAATAAGGGTATAAAGCTTGGCAATAATAGGTCTTCTGGGCTCATCTTCATCTTCGCAACAATCAGGTGAACAAAAGAAGTCCAAAAACGAAAAGTAGCAAAGAAGTCACGATTTATATAAAAAAAAAATTTAAATAAAAAAATGACAAAAGCCAAGGAAGGAGTCCCGGTTGATTCCTCCGCTAGGTGACAAATAAATCATGGCATTTTTTTGTTACTCTCCTTAAAATGTCTTTTATAGGTTCCATCATGAGAAAAAGCAATTACCAGATTGCGCATCTGAGATCCCACATTTTTGTTTTCCTATTTTTTTTTTATGATCTAGGTTATACCCGCACTGACCGGGGAAAAATAAACATAGCGTCTCAAACAATGCAGGCAACAAATAGGAAATACGGGTGGCCCTTCCATTATTCAATTGTTATCCCTCGTTATTCTTGCATTAGAATAATACTGTCTATTAATAATGTTTCTTCAGATTAATACAATGGTGCAAGAGATGAGACTGGCGAATTTCGGCCATTTATGTTTCTAGTCTACGTGTTCAAATTAAATAGATGGATTCATGGGAGTAATATACCTGGAGGGGGAGGCAGGGGGTAAGGGTGGAGAGGTTTTCGTGAAACCCATTATATTTGCACAGGCATCGCTATAAGGTGAACAGGTGTATTTATAGAGTTGGAAATTCATACTCAAATATAATAATAAAAATTTAAAAAAAAAACGAGCTATGGCTTTAAGGGGCTTCACCTAGTGGAAAGTAAACTGCACTACAACTTCAGTTACGTGCAAACTTCAGTGGGAGGAAAAACCAACATTTAAATAAAACAGCGAAAATAATAAGCAGTAGTTAAAATTAATAATTTCTTCGTTATTAAAAGACGATTTGGATATCAGATAATCGTAAGTGCACTTGCACTTTAACTAAAATTTGATATAGAAAGTATCTACATGTAAGTTCTGCTGTAACTTCAAAACTACAATTCATGACTGTAAAGTTTTGTAAAAAAAATAAAACAAAAAAACAGCAAGTTGAACTGTCACTGCAGTATTTTGCATTACAAAACTTTGAAAACAAAACTCAAAACATAACGTCACTTAAATAGAAGTTAAAAATCACGTTGTTTTTTTGTGGAAACAAGCATAAAAACCAAATCAAAACAAATATTAACGTGACATTTGTACTCTGCGTTTTCTGCAGCAAGATAGTATAATTTTGTTTTGAAGATGGTCAATGGTCAATGGCCATGGTCAAATGGCCCAGGTTTTGCATCCAGGATTGTTGTATCAAGGTCTCATTTTTGAAGAATGTCGTCTGAAATTTTCCAGATAAATTGCACTGAAGCAATTCGTCCATAGAGGTCGCTCTGCATGGGAATCCAGAAACTGAGGGCAGGATGGTCAGTCATTGCAATACGGAAAACGTTTTTTTTTTCAAAAAAAATAAATAAATAAAAAAATCGTTAATTACAGCTCCATTGTTATTGCGAGCTTTTTCGAATATGGAAATTGGCCGAAAACAACGGTTAATTTGTTGACCCCTCGATGCAGAAGCTGCTCATTAATTGAACCGCCATTTTTAATTGGTGCTGGAGAAGGGGGGGATGGGGGAGGTAGGAGAAGGGGGTTTCTGAAGAGGTGCTTGTGGTGGACCTGGAGGGTTTGCCTTGGGGCACCTCATCCTAATTACGAGAAGCCATTTTGCGAAAACAATGGGATTTGCGATAAGACCGGACCCCACCCTTGATCCCCTCGTGCGCATCAGGTGAGACGAGGGGATCCCCCTTAGTCTATTGTCTTTTGCCACCACAGGATGTGGCCTTTCACGTGCAGGGTGTGTCAAGGGTGGACGGTACACAGGTGGAGATAACCGATCCTCCCTCGATTACCTACCTGCGAATGGGGGCTCTTTTTTATGCACGATTATTTGGCCGAAGAACAATACCGTCCTCCATAACAATAATCCCCTCACGGCTTAGCTCGTTGAACCACCTTTGGAACTGAACTTTTTTTATTAGATCATATTTTTTTCTCCAATACTTGTACTGATTCTTGTACTTAAAAAAAAATAAAAAAAGAGGAAACCAGGGTGGGGAAGAGATAAGTCGGGTTTTATGAAGGTCCCCTCCCTACAAAATCCAAGAATTTTTGGGTGGGTGCAAGGTACGAAATGAAATCCAGGGGATACTACTGATGGTTGCCCTATTGCAAAAGAAAGAACTTGACGTGAGTAACACCATGGCAACTATTTCACGTTGCACATCCCACCCTGGTGGAAATATCAGTATAATCAGTACAGTAGATATAATATTAGTAAAAAATAGTGATATCACTTAACCATACTGATATTAGTAGTCCCAAAAACAACTATTAGTGATATCGCTAAGCATACTGATATCAGTAGTCCCAAAAAAACCGGATTTTATACATGTACATACAGTGATATCACTGTGAAACATGATATTTTCCAGATTGGTTTTAACAGCTACAATAATATTCCAAATGGTAACATGTAACACACGAGTTACATGTATTCCAAATTCACGTCTTAATACAATGGAAGCTCCGAGGACCGGTTTTCCGATTACCTCGGATAACCGAGCTTCCACCGTCCACTGTATTACAACTTGGACAAGGGTCATCATATTCCTAACTGACAGTCCTGGACAAGTTAAAACCGTCACCTCTTGACGTTGCCAACGGCCAACATGCACTGCGTACCAACTGAAGCTTGTGGTACATGTCGAAAGATTACCAACAACCTCCTGTCCTGGGCACTTGAACAGCATTCCCAAACTGCTATATTCGACTCTAGACTCATGACGATGTCACTATTTCGAGTGAAGGTCTTCCTGAAGAGCACTGGACACAGCTAATCCCAGAGTAGCCTTCACTGGATCAACACCTTCGCCCAATTTCTGAAAGCACCAGGAAACATTGCGTTACACGCATTTTTTTTCCGCCCCAATTTAGCGAGTCTAATCCGGACGACATTACCGTTCGGGGAGGGGGTTGAGGGAGGGTGAATACAAAGTGCTCATCGTTGACCACCTGGCGCTAGGTCCATATGGCCATCGCCTCTTAGCCCACCTCGACGTCCAACTGGTGCATTTTCACATTTTCCATATTCAGTATTTAGGACTATTTCTGGGTGGGGTCCTCTTGGCGTTATAATAAAAGCCCTATTTATACGAGGGTTATTAAATTAAGGGGTTGAAATGGATCTCTTTCTCGTCCTCCACAGGGTCTTTGCATCTCTTGGATTCACGCCCATGATTTTGAATTTCGCTAATTTACTCCGTGATTCATTTCTCCCCCATGCTTTTTTTTTATATTCTTTTCTCCGTCTCATTCAATTGAAGCCAACGCACACCCAAAAATGAGAGATTTTAATTTCTGCCAACGAATGAAGGGAGGAGGATTTGAGACAATTTCGTATCAAGGTAACATCGTAGATGGCCTACTAAAAAAACGGCCGAGGAAGATTTGGAAAGCGCAATAATTCAGATTTGGGCCAAGTCGACCTCGTAATTACCTGGCTTTCATTTCGACATTTCCATGGGGCACCACATGTAGTTACATCTAAATTAGCGCATGCGCACAAAAGAAATCTTTTCTTTTTTTCCTCATGAACAAACCCTTCCCTTCACACCCCCAAACTATATTAATCTCAATTAAATGTGGTCAATGCTTTATTTGGTTTTGGCTTCAATATTTCATCGGTGACCAGCTACGCAGCGTATCAATTTAAAATATTCAGTTGTCAGAAGAAAGAACCAAATAGCGTCGACTAAATTCAATTGAGATTGAATCATTATTTCCAAGAAGACGGAAATAGTAGTGAAAACGTTTCCGATTAAAATGTACAGGGTTCTCAAGTTCATTTGGAAAACCTGAAATTGCCAGAGAAGTAGGGGAACAACCTGGAAAACGTCAGGAAAATTTTCATAAGATAAAAATGTCAGCCTTCAATCGCCACTGACTCAAATGATTGTTTATGATACTGATCAAAAGAGGGCGTATCTAGTCACACTTATGCAATAACAGTGAATTTCCCTATTTTCCACAGCACACCTTCAACTTTTGAATTTGCAAATAGGATTTTCAGTAACTGATAAATTTTGCTTCTATTTTATTCTGAAAGCAATTTCGATAAAACTTAGGGAATTTTTTTTTAACAAAAACCTGGGAATTTTAAGGAAAGTTGGTGCAGGACATTAGGCATTAAGAAAACAATCATGACATTTAAATTACCTACAGTTTATCCGTTGGATTACATCCCTGGTGAAAAGATCAGTATGTGATTCTCTACTGATATCACTAAGTGTACTGGTTATTGGGACTTCTGATAACAGTTTGCTTAGTGATATCCCTATTAATAGTGGTTTTTGGGACAACTAATATCATTCCGGTTAGTGATATCACTATTTTTTTCGTAATATCAACATAATGTATTTGTACTGATATTTACTGTACTAATTATACTGATATTACCACCAGGGTATGCATTACTATTTGGAAAGCAATATATTTGTGTTTTAGAAGCCAATTCTAAGAGAGGGAAGAAATGAGCTAGTGAGTACTCTATTTATGGATGGCCCCTAACTATAATCCTGAGAAATCAGCATAGAATGAGAAGATGACGAAGAGGAAATCTACTAAACCAAAATGGTGGATCCAACCCACTCCCTGTACCATCCATCATAATTAAACTTTTCTTCTCGATTAGTAAGACTGTCTCTCATTGCGCTTCCTATACTTAATTAACTTTGAGGTCAGGTTAGGGCTGTAACCCTGGTAATGAACGCGTGTAAAAAATGTGCGATGCTGGCGCCCTCTATAAGTCACTTTATAGCCACGACCACTCACCGATGACGCTGGCGTTCGTCGTTTATAAAACGCTACTTATATCTTATGCACGAAAACATAAAAGGTCGTTTGTCAACCCAGCCAGAGACGAATAAATGATTCAATAGGGGGCGTTGCAGGGCGCATGTAGCGTGACTCATCCTTGTCCATATTGTCCATTGGGTCAATGGCAATAAAGAAAGAAATTTTTTTTTAAAAAAATCAAAAACTACACCAGAGTGACGCGTTTGAGGAAGCTGGCCCGCTCAATACCCCACCGCTTAACCGCGACATATTTACAAATATAAAATGATAATCAGTTTGTTTCAATTTCATGCTTGGGTCATTCTCCATTATTTCCTATCCATTCACGAATGACATGAAATGGACAATAAAAGGACGGTCGTACGCATGCAAAAAAATGCCACCGCATAATTAAGACGAAGAAGGAATATACAGTATATATATATATATATAAGGAAGAAGTCAAAAGAGAATAAGGTGTAGCTTTATCTTGAATGAAATTTAAGCAAGGAAAATCCAGGCCGCAAAGCGAGGCACGAGTATTTTTTTAATGTTTTAGTTTTCAATCAATTCGTCTTAATTTTATTTCTTAACTAGCGTTGTAGTCAATGCATGGGCACAATTATAACGAAATTAAGCGGTAGATTTTAGCTGCAATATTCACATAAAAGCATAAAAAACTAAATCGCATCGATTTCCAACGATATACAGATAGAATTGATTACATCTCGATGATCAATCAGCTGCAACTATCATGTTTTCAGCTGCCACAATTTCTCAGTATTCGGAACGTAATATCTAAACAATACAAATTATGTTACTTCATCAGTTTTGTTTTCCTTATGGTTATTAACATCGAACGAAAGCTGAATCCATTACTAGTACAAGTTGTAATTGAAAAAATTCACACAAAAACATTAATTTTCCAGCTACAAGTATTTTCTTGATCTGGCCAAGTTGGGTAATAATGGTCAGTAGCCACAGAACCACTGGATATTTCCTGGAGGAAATGGGAAATGGACATAGTTCCCCTTGAACGGTAGCCGCTGGAGGTGCGCATGCGCAGCGCGGGTTTTCCTCTTTGATTGTCGGTTGGCGGCTTCTCCCCACGCGAGGGTAGCGGAGTAATCAACTCCCTTAACCCCGAAAACAATGGCCAAAGGGGGCTTTGTCCATCTTGAGCTTGCGAACAGATAACGATCGCCTCTTTACTTCCTATAGGCCTATCACAAAAAAAGTGGCGAATGCAGGATTTCGCAATCGATTTTCAAACTGACCACTGCGCCGGTTTGTCTCAATATACGTCTTGGGTGTCAAAATATTTCGTCTCAAAATAACGGGTCAGCATTTCACGCTGTGAAGCCGTGATAATATTGAAGTTTTTTATCCATCAGCTAATGGGTAAAAGAAATTTGACTGTCTTCGTTGCTCAATAATGGCATTGACCGCTGCTCTGGTGAAAAGATCAGTATAATCAGCATACTAAATATCTGTACAAATAAACTGATCATATACTGACATTAGTAAAAAAATGTAGTGATATCACTGATATACTGATATTAGTGGTCCCAAAAACCACTATAATACTGATATCACTAAGCATACTGATATTAGTAGTAAAAAAACCCCAGTATATTTATAGTGATATCAATATAGAATCATACTGACATCAGTATAGAGTTATACTAATATAATTAAGGTTATACTGATAGCAGTATAAAATCATACTGATCTTTTCTCCAGGTTGGCACTGGCCGCTGGGTTCGAATTCTTTATAACGGTTGCGAATACGGAAACTGAACCTAGGATGATATCATCGTTAAACGTCAAACGCTGATTTCACGATGGATGGTACAATAATTCAAAAAACCTAATTACATAAATTTAGATGGAAGATATAAAAAAGTGTTTATTTCAAGATGGAAGCGGCCATCTTGTTCGAAAACGCGCACGAGACCGATGGATTTGGAACGTCATGAGCGCCTACGTCACCAGCACGTGCGCCAGAGGATCACGTGACGTCGAAAATAGAATTGCGCGTTCGAATGATGGAATTTAATAAGAATTTAGGCTTATGTTCATTATCACCATTCATTATTTGTTATAAAAAATGTGAAATTAAAAAATTACTCGATTACATGCAGAATGTCAGCACGCCGAGTGAAACGGTAGGTAAGAGCTGTTTTCATTACAACTTAATTGCATACAACTAATATGTACATTAGAAGAAAGACGAGGTTCGACACTATTACTAGAACACAAGGTGAAATAAAAATTGATTCAGGGTTCCCACAGCTTTAATCAACTAAAATCCATTAACTCTAGGTTTCCCAGTTTAAAAACTTGTCTTTTCCCCTGACTGATAAGTGAAAAAAATCTGCCTTTCTATACATTGTAAATAATACATGTACATGTATTTGTAATCGGTTTACTAAGACGTGGGGAGTAGAAAACAAACATTCTAATCCAATTTGGGGCGTTTTTCAATTAAATAATGTGATGCATTTTTGCACAAGCTATGGATTTTTGCCTATATTTTTGTAAGAAAACAATATCAAGTACATGCAATGGAAAGCTGTAGACAAAAATTCAAAATTAAAACCGAAATTACAACTCAATTTTAGCACAAAAACGTTTTAACAAAATTTGGTTAGCAAAAGTAGCCTAATAATCGTCGTAAAAAACTGTTGAAAGAAAAGATGACAAATCATCGATTTTGGTATAAATTCCTGTACAAAACTTGGTTATACTGTACATGTTATTAATAAAAGGAAATGCCATAGGCGAAAATTCTGATAAAATTAATCCCAACCCATGGACTTTGCCTTATAATTCGCTAAAGAAAAGTACGGAGGAATACTGTGAGGAGTTCATGTGGGCTTCTTGTTGATGAAACAAATAACCGAAACGAGACTGGTGATCGCCTCCCTTTCACAGGGGCACTGTTGATGCAACGAACCTCTCGGACATTAAGCCCCACCAAATCACCAATGATAAGGTAGGCAGGCTTAGTACGAAAACTGAGACGACCCAGCCCAAAAAGTAAGTAGGCCTCGTACGGCGAAACAACACACCCTGCAGTGAGTGCCTCTTAATCCGTCCAGGAATGTTGAAATCTCGTTAAAAAGAGCCAACCTACTGTTTTCACAACAAAAATCTCGGTCGGTCCCATGCTGGCCACCTTTCTGGTCAGTCCACGGGACGCCCCCATTGAAGAACTCCAAAAACTCTCCCCAAATCGCATAACATTTTGAAAATTTTAAGCGCTATGACCATTATCTTGTTGGTCGAATTTAATGACCCTCGACTAGGGATGCCTCCCTGCCCAAAAATAGGAGATAAAGCGAAGCCTAACATCGGATATCGTGTGTTGACCAGTATCACACGCTGACCATGACACGTCAACAATTGCCATAAAGATTTTTCGGCGAAAATAACGCTACTTAGTCGTCCACTAAAACAACGGTGTCCGATTAGAGCTTATCTTTTGCACTTAAAAATGGCGGACTTTTTGCATCACAGTAAAACCTGTCTATATTGACCAAGCAAAATCGGTCGATTTAGTTTGATGGTCAAGATAAAAGAAAAAATAAGCACAAAAATAAAAAGTAAACTTCTTCCCCCTTCCCGCCCAATTTTCAGATAGGCCGACATCTAAAAATATAAATTATCACTACTTTTTATTAAAATTAAATACACAAAATATGCATATTTGAGAGTATTTATGCACAAATAACCCTACATCGGTCAACATACGGGGGAGAACGGTAGGTATAGTACGGTAGAGCAGGTGGTCAACATATAGAAAATTAATGTAAGCAGTAAGATCTTTTTCATGGAACACTACAAATTTGGCTAACATAGATGGTCTACATAGCAAGGTGGACAACATTATACACGTAGGTGTCACTGTACTTTTAAAACATCAGATGAGAAAGAAAAGCGCTTTTGTATACCACAAGTATAGTTTGTTGTGTGGACAACTTGGGGTTTTTAAAGGCTATTTTTCCAGGCAAAAGTTTCGATTGTTCAGACATTTTTTTCCATAGATGGAGCTGGCGTAACACGCAGGTCCACAACTTATGAGAAATATACGAAGACATGTATGTCTGTAAAGTTTAACTTTACCATCATGTGGCTGGTAGTTATACAATAGTAGAAATATTAATGAAGGAAATTACCGAACCCAAATTGATATGTGCTACACGCCTAAGACGTGGATTTTTAATTTCAATTACTTTAATCGTTTTGAGTTTTCTCAGACATCAAAGGTCACATCGGCCGTTAGGCCTGCAAATTTCGTTAGTTTTATCCTGTACTGAGACATACAGAATGCACAAAAATGAGCCGTATAAATAACACGCACAAAAAAACAGTTTATTAATATTCATCAAGTTTAAATCCTCCGCCTACGTGTTTATGACATTTGTAGCTTCTCCTCTCCTGAATATTTATTCGTATTTTATTGAGGTATTAATTTAGAGTCTGGGTTCCATCGTGGCGCATTTTAGTTTTTTTAAATTTCGCCAAAATTCCTGAATTAACTTTTTTTTTTTTTTTTTTTTTTTTTTTTTAAACTCAGTTTCGTGCACGTACAGTGAATTTATTCCAAAATAATTACTCCTCGCCTACAAGAATGGGCCAATTTCGGTAGCAAGTTGTTGTTGTTTTTAAAAAAACTTCACCCCCCCCCAGCTAATTAATTAATATAAAGTGGCATTAAAGCGTAGAACGCGTACGTGAAGCCCACGCCTGTTGAAACAAGCCAACTATTCAAAAATAATAATTAAAAAATGCGCAATATCAAACAAAAGGAATGTGTGCATGGTTAAGGATCATAACGGCAGTTAGCATGTAACGACTCCTAACGTGTTTAATTTTGAATTAAAAGCAATGTCAGTGCAGGTAATAAATAAATCAGATTTCCAATTAGAAAGGAATGGCCACCAGGCAAGGGGTTTAGGGGGTTGCATGTCAGGTACCAACACAAATACAACGTGTATCCCAGTTGCATGGGAAGCCTAACTCCAAGGGGTCAGACGTACAAGGTGCATCGAAAGTATACCAACTTCATTTAAACATTAATCGAGTTACTTGTTTGATGACATAACGACACCATTCTACCGTAACAAATGGTTCACCATATACGGAATTACTCAGAAGTATTTAACAGAAATTAACAGAATCTCCCTTACTTAAAGGTGAAACTTAGACAATTAAACGTATTTTGCTAGCTTCCTGCGTACAAGTTCATTACTCGTTTCAGACTGATACGATTTCAGAACCTCATTAGCAATGCTTGCAGTTCAGTATTTGATTAGGGCTAACCGTCGTCTTAATTAAGACGGAGTCAGAAGCAACCAACACGCATGCGCAGTGAAATAAAGAGATAATCATCCTAAACAAGACTGGATCTCCAAATAATACGGCAGAGGAAACAAACGAGACTTTTCTAAACTTCGGACGCACCCTGTAAGAGCAGATCTCAATGTACAGGGCGTGTCATAAATCGCCATTTATTACCTCTCAAAATAAACATGCAATTCGACCCCAGAAGAAATGGTATTAATTAAATTAACTTTTATACAAGGTGTCCAGCGCACATAAATTATATAAGTCAATGTACTCTGTCTCCTTGTTGTCACCCTGTACACGCGTAGGGCAAGGACCTCCCCTCTTTGGTCCTCTGGTGGTCTGTAATACCCTTTTGTTTCGTTTTATTCCCCCCATAGCCTGCAACTATTTTGGGGGTAACCTTTGTGGGTGCCGAAATAGCCCTCATCTCAACACCCTATCCCTTTCATTGGCCGAGCTTTGAAATTTAAGAAACGTGATTATTTTTTAATTATTAACCAGTCGATATGCTGAACAACAGAAACTAACGAACAGTAAATTAATCTAATCTAATTTCTAATCTAATTAATCAACATTTATAAGTTGCGGTTTTCATCTTTGCCCACAGATGGCGCTGCACGCAAGACGCGGAGGTACCTTGATTGAACCAACAACGTTTTTCACCTGCACGAATCTTAACGGGGGTTTTTGATAGATCGAATCAATCGAATTTCAACCAAAATTCATCACAAATTTTATCATTTCCTACTTCCTCTCGTCTCCATCCTAACGTCCGAATAAATGACCTCTGACGTCCCCAATACAAGGCATGGTTTTAACTCCATCACTTATCTGCAGGAAATTGTAAACGATCAACCAGCACAAAAACGGTACCATTCGAAAAGCGAGGTCCCGATGACCAGAGGTCAAGCACACCTAATAGCCATTAATTCAAATGACCCCCTCATTTTCATCCTAATTTTGCTCTTTTAATTATTCTGTTATTTTGGAAGTTTCAGAGAATTTTTTCTTACCAGAACCAACATGAACGATTCGGATGGGGACCTGCACAATGCAGCTGACCAACGCAAGACCTTAGGCGTCCGATCAGGGGGATCCTGCTTGCAAATGACCGATGGAACCACGAAAGGGCTAAGTCGTGGTCAAGCAAGAGTCGGTGTTATCCCAGCCAGAAAAAAAGCTGACCACAACAAACGTCAAAATACACAATCCCTGGAGGAATATTTCCGGTACATTGGGTGGTAATCGATTTTGGCAAAAGGACAGTCAGTCCAGTGTGGAACGTGGAAATCCAACTCGGTCAAGATGACCAGTGATCAAGCCTGAGGCGCTGAGCTTCACGAAGTTCGAAGGTGGAAGAAAGCCCAACGAGGAACGAGCTGCTAATATCACAACGCAGGAAATTGCAAACGATTATAATTCCCCTAAAATGGTCCTTTTCGAAGAACGGTGACCAGCGGTCAAGCACACCTAATGGTCAAGCCCTGAAGTTCGAAGGGTGGAATCAGCAACGAGCTGCTAATATCACAATGCAATGCAATCAAGCTTACAAACTATCGAACTGCACGGGAAACGGTCCTTTTTCGAAGAGCGGTGACCAGCAGTCAAGCACACCTGATGGTCAAGCGTGAGCTTCACGGAGTTCGAAGGCGGAATCGTAAATCGGGATCGAGCTGCTAATATCACAATGCAGTCGACATGGCAAAACGACGAGGTGAAACCGAAAACGGTCCTTTTCGAAGAGCGATGACTGAATGACCAGCGGTCAAGCACACCTAACGGCAGGCAGATCACTAAGGAAGCTGTCGAAAATGTGGCTTCAGATTTTCCTTCCACGCGTAGGCCTATCCGAAGCAGAGGCTCAAGTAAGCGGTGGTCATCGATGAGGCGAAGCACGGTAGATCACGCGTCCTTCGCCGAGAGAGGCACGGTAGGGGTCGGCAGAAGCTCTGCCGCGCCAGGTGCGAGGGGAGGCGGCACGAGTGGGGAACAGATGCCGGTCTCTGCGAGCGGGGGTGAAGGTGCACCTCTAGCGCCGAAAACACTACTGGTAAATGACTGGAGGTGGGGTACCGGTACGTGGAAGAGGAGCTGGGAGGGGAAACATCTTTTCGGCTGCTTTTTTTTTTATTATTATTTCTCCTCTCTACGTTGCTCTCCTCATTTGCATAGCGGCCAAAAAAGGCCAGCTCCCCCCCCCTCCCCCTCCTAATCCCAACCAGTAAGGAAGGGCGTGGAAAGCGGGCCGAAATAAGCCAACTGGCTCCTGACCCCTTCGCTTATTTTCGTCACGACCGGGGTCCGAGGTCGGGAGAAGCCAGGGGTCAGTCAGAGGTACCAGGGGCGCTGAGGGTGCTTACCCTTCCTGCGAATGGAATGGATGATTGCGGACTGGGTGGAGACCAGGGGGGGAAGAAATATCATGGACGAAAATTTGTGGGCAAAATTTCGGCGAATGAATGAGCGGACAAGAGGATGACCGGGGTCGGGGGTCAGTCGATGGCCGGGGTCAAACGGCAAACGATGGGTCTGCTGCATAGGAGGGGGAAAATTCAATTAGATTAATTATTTTGCACTTTTAAAGATTGGCAAAATTCAATTAAGGCGGAATTGGATGTTGGTTTAAGGGTCGTTAAAACATCGAAACAATCGAAAACAAAATGGAAAATTGGAAAAATGAAGTTAAAAACAATTCCGGAGGTCACAACGTTTTTTTTTATCCCACAATTTAACTTTTTTTCCCTTTATTATATATGTATGGGATAATTTCAAATTATAAAAATAATGCAGACCCTAGTGGACGACCGATTCTACACTGGCGAAAGTAAAAATTAAAAAATTATAATTATGTGAAAAGATCGCTCGATTTTTTTTTCGCAAAAGTGATTTACAGCCCAGCTTTTAAACGAAAACTTATGAGTGAAAAACAATGAAATAGTGCAGAAATAAAAACGTTGACCAAGTAATAACAGTAGGTCTACCTGTATTTCCGTACTTAAATTTGGACATTTTTAACAAAAATTGAAAGGAACATGCACAATTCGTGTTAATGTTGAACATAGTTTTGCAAATTTCTCGAAAATGCACGAACACTATTATCATAGAAACGAGCTTTGTCCCTATTAAGGAATTGCAAAGCAGCATGCCAGTAATAAATACATATATTTGTCAGTGCATTGTAATAAATACTGCGCATAATTCGCAAAATAAAATAAAAATAAATCCAAAAACGAATTTGCAAAATTCGCAATAATGTACAAGTACGAGAAAAAAGTACGGAAATCGTGACTACAAAAATATATTTCAAATATTTTCCCCATTATTACTCTCTTTTGCTTTAAATATAAAATAGACGTAATTGCACGTTGAAAGGTTTTTCGCAAATTTCAAGGAGAACATTTTTCTACTAAATTAGGGAAAATCTCGTTACTTTTTAATGCATGAACTTATATATTACGCACGAAAAGTATTTTTGGTACTTTTAGCAGACAATAAATAACCATGATTTATATAAATAGCTCTGCTTGAAATACATTAAATACAGTTGGGGAAAAAAACATACCGAAATTAAACTTTCACTGAATGTTACTGATTTTTTTCCTGATCGTGAGAATACCTAACTATTAAATTTGAAGTTTTTAGGCAATTTACGAATATACGCCGTCCGGAACTGGTACGACTACATGTAGGCCTACATGTACTTTCAAAACATAAACAATTTTGGCATAAAATGCTTTAATTCTTCGATTATTTATTTCGAGTAAGTATTGGTCCCTGTCGTATCAGAAAATACGGAAATACATACCCTTGATCGCTGGTTGAATTCAACCAAAATTTAGTTATTACACTTAATTAAAGGATGCCAAGCCATAACGGTGTAAGTGGCGAAACTATTCGTTTTTTCCCTTCTCCTACAAAGTTTATTTTTTGTTGGCACTTGAAACGTTATGGTTTGACGCCATTCAATTACACTTCATTGATCAATAAAATCGCGAAGCAATTAAATTTTGCTAATTGTAGATTAAGTTTGCTAAAGCGAGATTAAAGGTCGGTTGCACCAACAAACGTTAAGTAAAATGTAAGGTAAACCTCAAGTTAGCTAAGGAAAAAGCATCACAGCAATGTTATACATTAATTATAGTTAACTGCTAACCTGCTGTGGTGCAATGCTTTTCCTTTGTTAACTAGAGATTTATCTTTGGTTTTGCTTTTAAATTTTTCTTGGTGCAACCGGTATGTAGGCCTATTATAATGCGATTTTCCTAGAATTCCTAGCTGCAACGTGTTATCTCCATGTTTACTATAGCTTGGGTTAAAAATCCTTCTAACAAAACGGTGCAACAAAACCCTATTAACCCTTAGATTAACTTCTTGTTATACTTAACCTCAGGTTATCTAACCTTTCATTTAACGTTCAATGGTGCAATCGGGTTGATTTTCGTTGGCGCTTGACGCGTTATGGTTTGACACCCTTCAGTTTGTTATCAGTTATCAGTTTATTTGGCCTTCACGGTAATAATATTTTCAAAATAAAATAAAATTTTGAAAATGAGGAAATGGGGCTGCCACTCGTTTCAGGGTGGGGTGCAAAAAAGGAGGAGATGACCAGCAGCGAAAAATGCAGCCGAAGTTTACTAAAAATAAAACTGCAGACTCTCGAACTTTGACCTCGGAACTCCTTCCCGTGGGGAGAGGGGGGGATGGGAGGTGAGGACGAACGACCTTCGACCTCCGTTCCCTGACCCATCGAGGCAAAAGCGGACGACCTCGTTCGCCTGCCCTCGCTTCTGCTAATCAATCCAATCACACGCGCAACCTTTGACCTCCCCCTAAAGCGTTTAAAAATCGAGGGAGGAACAAAGAGCGGCCAAGACTGGTTTCGTAACGCGAGGTGCACTATGGATGAGGATGAGGCACGGGGTGGGCCATGGCCGAAATTTGGAAAACGTGAACGATTTGGAAAACGAAACAGACGATGCCACCAGAATAAAAAAAAACTTTTAAAAAACCAACGAAAAACAACGATAAACAAACGTTGACAAACTGCTAAATTACACTTATTATACGAGTTGTGATCATAAGACAACTTCTTATCCCCCCCCCAAAAAAAAAACGACAAATTTCGAAATTCAAACAGATTTCTCGTATAAAATTGGATTGTCTGCCTCCCTCGATGTCCATTTGATCGGAGTTGAAAGGTTTGGTCAACCTTTATTTGATATGTTCAACAAAACCATCATTTTCTTTCAAAACCGATTTCCATGACTTTCATCACAAATAATTTCAAATTTTGCCTGATTTTGCCCAAATGGAATCAATATCATTTACTGACTTTGCTGCCTGGACTAAAATATAACTTTTGACAGTCGTATTTTAATAAAGGGCCGGTTAAACTGATTACATTATTTGGAGTTGGCTTTCTATTTCCTTAAGGCCTATCCGCTTTTTACGCTTTCAAAATTGACACCCATAAATCAACGAAAATCAATCTTAATAAATATTATTTGAAAATTGTTACTCAAAGCATTTTGTTTTCGTGCTCGATAGTTTACGAAATCTTCATTTATTAGCGAAATGATATTTAAATGGTCAATCTCAGCAATCTCAAATTCATCTTTAAAAATCAGTCATTACAAATCTGGACATTTAAAAGCCGTTGATCGTTCGGAATTACACGCACAATATTAGCAATAATGATTACAGTAGCTCCAGATTAATGTATCTGAATTACTATCATGTTATTTACTGCTCTCATTTTTTATTATTTTTGTTTGTCTTTGCTGCTGTCAACGGTTTAGTCATCTCTGTTCGTGTTTAATCGATTTCAAAAACGAAAATTCATTTAAAATAAATTCAGTCCATAAATCTTCCTAAAAATTTTAAACGAAATGTTTACATCATCCCTGTAAAAAAACTAAGTTAATTATCAGCTTTTGTTATGTTACCCTCTAGGCGTTCTGCGTGAGCGGCGTCAAATTTGGTAGCCTAATTAGGGCTATTTCACGACCTGTGGTCAAGCCAAACTGGCCTGTGGTCAAGTTTTTTTTCCTTTTCTGAGGGTTAGTTCCCCCAAACTCATCCCCCCCAAGAAAAAATGGCCACCTATTCGAGCCTAATTAAAGACGGAGCAAAAAGGGGCACCACGGGTAAATAGCGGTGATTTTCGTTTCCCCTCAAATGTCCAGAAGAAGGTGTTTCGGCCATAAAAACGCCATAAAAAGTCCGATCGCCGTGTGGAGTCCGAGACGAGGACGTGTTTGGCCTCACTGAATAGAGAGGGGTCAAGGGGGAGGGGGAAGGGCCTGGAAATGAAGAAGTCAAAGGAATCGGACCAGAGGGTGGTGCCTAACATTTATCAAAAAAACAAAAAGGATTTTCAAAGACATCTGATCCGAGGAGAAATTTTATGAGTCATTTTCACCAATTTGTTGTTTTGTCCTAAAAAAAATGCTGGATTTTTTTTTATACACTGGGGGATTTTACCAGGTGGACCCGAAATGGGTTTGAATTTTTATATTCGGGACAGTCGCAGGGTGGAGGCGCAATTTTGGCAGTAAAACGAGCAGCGCTGACCACACCGTCCGGCGCAGACCTCAAAACTATTCGTGAAAACACGAAAAAGGCCGTTAAAAAAATATGGTCATTTCTGTCGAAAAATTGAAGTTGATCATGAAAGATAGGCCAAGCCACCTTGCGGGGTGTGAACGAGGATGTAAACCGCATTTAAATACGAATTACTTTTTTGCGAAATTTTCCTGAAATTTAAGGGTTTTCAACTTTTGAATAATGCAATGGACGCAATTGTCAGAGGTAACAAGATCTTAATTCTCATGGAATAACAACGTGCTAACTATGTAATGAAATATCACATTTTACTCTAAAAAAATCTGTATTTTTCCACCAACAAGTGTAAAAAATATTGCAAAACTTACTTGTCTTTGATTCTGGCAGGGCATTAAAGACGCTAAAAAGTATGTGTTCAGAACATCTAAACACATATTGCAATTCCATTCACATAACATGTTCTGGATGTACATGCACGTCGATAATCGTTACTTGTCCGTTTAGATGTCACATTACTATAAGTTTCTGGTTCTTTCTTTTCAGACGAAATTTTGCAATTTCAAACCCTTGTCTTTAGCTTGACCAATGGGTGAGCGATTGGTCAAGCTGAAGACTACCGCAGCTGTTGCGGACACGCCTCTCTTGGGTCATGCCCATTTGCATAAATGGAAGTAATTCAAGGAGATACTGACCGTTCTGGGTTTGCCCCTTTCAAAGGGGAATTAGGGGATCAATGAATTTCATTCCTACTGCGAGGGTCAGCCCACTGACCTTATCGTACCGGAATGCAGGCAAATCGCCGCACCGCCGACAATGGGTCAACGGGTCACTAACCCACATACGGACTGACCAATGGCTATTTACGACCGCTCCACATATCCCCCGTGAAAATGATTCGCAACGGTAGGTACGATGGAAGTAAGACGACCCCGACACCCTACCATACCCTCCGAATCGTTTTTTCGCCTAAATTAAATATATATATATATATACATATGTATATATAATCATTTCCATAAAATAATCTAGGAAAATACAAGGTCCATAAATGTGTAGTATATTAGTAATGCTATTCCAAATGTGCAGGCATTATTGAAGAATGATATAAGGACACCCTGTATTGCCTTTCTGTCAGGGTTGGTACTGACAGATACACGTACATGTAATTTTTAAATGAAAGTGGTGATAATTAACTTTAGTTTTGGTGTCAAATGTTTTTTTTTCTTAAAAACTAATTATTTTTTAAAAACATTTTTCGATACACTGTCCACCTGACTAAGGTGACCGATTTTGCCCGGTCCCTTGTGTGGTCACTATAGCCAGGCTTTACTGCACATGTATTTCATGTAGGCCATAACAGTACACGTCTAAAAAGGCCATCTTGGGCATGCAGCGCCACCTGCATAATATGAACTACAGCGCACTGTCTCTTGTCGCCAAGATGCCATCGTCCATGGACGTCTCCAAGTCCTCGTAAGGACGCAAGCGACCTGCCCCGAGGAGGTGAGCGCATGTGTTAGGGGTCCATCCATTGTGAGAAAATACTTTTATAAAAGGTCTTTAAAGACGTCTGAGCCTCCGTTTGAACTATGTCTGGAATGCGATTGCGTGTGGCGCTGCCATCTCTGATGGAGTTTAAGGAGATGGACAAAAAAAAAATGAAATAGGAGAACAACACGGAAAGGTAATGGACAAGAATGCAATTTGAAGTGGCACTACAGGAGATTGGGTGCTTATCGATTTTACTTAAAACTCCATTGTGTAATAGCAGTTGCTCACTGGGAAATCCCTCTTCATCTGCCATAAAAGCGTTGCTGCCTGCATGCTTTTGAAGGATTTAACAGGAGGCCTCATCATCAAAATTCACTAACTACGTTATAGTTGTTGTTGTTTTCTTAAATTTCTAAAATATATTTTAAAATGGACTTATTTTTAAAATAGTTGTTAGCGTGCATTCTAACGAATTCGATGACATTAAATAAACCTAAAGCTAATTTAACATATTTTCGAAGACTTTTCAAACGGAAATTTTCAAATTTTCAAAGGTGGTTCGTGTATTTTGATTAATTTCTTCTATGTTAAAACGTGTAACCATATGATACAGTTTATGTTAAGACATTAACGAACGTTAAAAACACACCTGGCAAGCTGATGTTTTTTCAAATTGTCCAACATTTCAATTGACTAATTTATATCACCTGTAGACACTGTACTTGGTGCTACGTGTGTATTTTTGATGAATTTGTTCTGCATGCTCTTTAACGTTCTTGATGTTGGTAACAATATTTCATTTAAAAATCTCTTATCTAAATGCATGGGGTCATAAACGAAGCATTCTGAAAGTGTCTAAATATTGTTTCATAGAAAGCTGCAATGCCATGTTTTCGACATGTCCAGAAAGTTGGAAAACATGTCAAATCACACGTTAATCAGCCTTTTACGATGTACGTGATAATTGCAACCAACTGCAACCACTGAACATTTTCTACAGAATATGACAGAAAAAAAAATTGGACAATTTTCCTTGATCCAGATCCTGTCCCCAATGTCCTCTACATTCCATCGTGAGCAGAAGTCTCACCCCTCGTTCTTTGGTCATGCCCCTCACGGAGCTAGGCCATAGGGCTCGTGAGAAGCGCGAGACAAGAATGGGGCAAAAACCCGGAAGGGCATTAGCATAAAGGACCCCTAAGAGCCCCTCTCCAGCACTTCCTAAATCAATTTAAATTAAGATAAATGGTCGTACATGCGCTAAGAATTGCACCGATGTCGCCCATGCAAGTTCCACTTCCTGCACGCATCACCACACGTAACAATAATATTTGGGAGGCAGCCAAGCGGACCATGGAGGACCATGGAGGACCAAGAGAATCTGGAGGAGTAGAGGACAATGGGTGAAGCGCAGACCCCCGAATACACTTCGCATCCAGCGAAAATCAATCATGGGTACGAGAACAGTGAGTGATGGTGTCCATGCATGGGTCTCTCAGGTCCAAAATGGCGGAATCTGGGGCGCCACCATCAATCTGAAATCAAGGGGACCTTCCAGGACGGGAGGGGCCTCTGTGTAGCAGTGATGGAACGACGTGTTTCTCGCATTTTCCGCCGAATTAATGGACGAAATGGCATACAAATAATGCGACCTGTGTTGCAGAGGCCCATGAGGACAAGATGGATGGATGGGGGAAGGGAACATGGCGAGCCCACGCCAGGAGCAAGACAGGGACAGACTTTAAGGGCAGGGGATCCAATAAACTGGAAAATGCTGATGACTGTCATGGTGTCTGTAGTATCTGGCAATGCAACATCATTTGTAAATGTTTTCAATATGCAAAAAATGGATTGAAAATTACATTTCAAAATGTATTTTAAATTATTACATCGGTAAATACATTTTGAAATGAAATATTGTCTCAATCTAAATGCATTTCTTTTGCATGTCGTCATCATCAATATGGTTTGTCAACATCTGTTAGCATCATTCTAAAGAAATGGTCATTTCTTTGATGCCTTTCCTCATTTATACTTTTTCGATGCATAAAAATTCACCCATACGGAAAAATAAATGCTTTTAAAATGAAATGTATTTTGAAATGGATGTTGCAATGCAATTTATATGATTTCCCTATCAAAATCCATTGCCAATACCTTTCTTTTCAGTATGGGGAAACCTATTGACAACCTATAAAGAAACCTCAACACAAAACAGAACTTAGGACAGGGTATCCCAAACGGTTTAATCTCATTAAATACGTCTTAATATCGTTTTACAGTCAATTATACGATTAGAAGAAATTTGAAATTATAGAAATTCCAAAGTAGGGTAAATTATGGGACTATGGCCAAGATGTTTGGAACACTTCGGTGTTCTTTCCACACAGGAACCGTACCTGCTGTCAGGTAGTCTCAATTGTCGATGTCCACTGTAGCAGAGGTGATCTGGGAACTCGACCATCAGATCCATCATCTCGGACGGATTCCGCGCGCCATACCCCCTCCCCCCTTCCCCCTCGGGGTGCCCCATGCGTGGCTTCCTTTATTCCCCTTGCTGCAGGGGCCACGCCCTTAGCTTAGTGAGGGGTCGCCACTTTCGCCGTCCTTTCATCGGCACTGAGGCGTTTCATGGCGCCCTTTGGCCCGTTCCCCTCCGCCGAAATCCGCACGCTTTTCTCCCCCCTTAGCGGGAGCCTCTTCATTTTTCTTCAGTCCCGTACCTCACCTCCCCCCTCTCTCCCTGCGTCCTGCCATGGCGTCCGTCTCACGGTTGGTGCCCTATGCTCGCGTCGCCCCTCAGCACCACGCTCCGCACCACGAGGTATGACACCAGGGATCGTCCATAAAGCGCCAGCAATTGCAATCGAAAGAAATCGCAATTGACGTTATTAAAAACGTATATACTGTGTACACGAGTAGATTTCGTGATGCGCAAAAAGCACGTGTGGCTTTCCACGTGGGAACGGGAAAACGTAACCATGGTAACGACTTTGACATTAGGCATTAGGCACGAGAGATCGTAGCCATGGTAACGGAGGAACGTCTTTTCAAGTGGTAATGAGGACGCGTAACCATGGCAACCAAGGAACGCCTTTTCAAGTGGTAATGAGGACGCGTAACCATGGTAACTAAAGAACGTTTTTCCAAACAGTAATGAGAACACGTTATCATGGTAACTAAGGAACGTCTGTCCAAACGGTAATGAGAACACGGAATCATGGTAATTAAGGAACGTCTTTGAAGTGGTAATGAGAACACGTAACCATGGCAACCAAGGAACGTTTTTCCAAACAGTAATGAGAACACGTAATCATGGTAACTAAGGAACGTCTTTCAAGTGACAATGAGAACACGTAATCATGGTAACTAAGGAACGTCTTTCAAGTGACAATGAGAACACGTAACCATGGCAATCAAGGAACGCCTTTTCAAGTAGTAATGAGGACGCGTAACCATGGTAACTAAAGAACGTCTGTCCAAACGGTAATGAGAACAGGGAATCATGGTAATTAAGGAACGTCGTTGAAGTGGTAATGAGAACCATGGCAACCAAGGAACGTCTTTCCACGCAGTAATGAGAACCCTACCATGGTAACTAAGAAGGGTTTCCCCACGCCGTAATGAGAACACGTAACCCTCCATTCAAACTCACTTATAGAAATCCGAGCAATCCGTTCGGATGCATGCTATTGGTCTTATTTCTTGCATCCCCATCAGAAGTCGGAATTCTCTTCCATGGATAACACCTCACCCCCCACACCGCCACGTGGTAAAATGTTTGCTGACAGTAGAGCACCGAATTGAATTGAATCCCTCAAAATATAATTATTCACAACAAAAACCCATTTTTAAGGCTGTAAAGAACTGATGCCAACGTGTGGGGTCATCTGGCACTCTTTGCAATGACTGAAGTTTCAGTAAAATCGCCAAGAACGAAAAGATTAAACATCGATCAACACGTAGTTATCGCACCGGTGGTAAAAAGGACTCAAAACATCACTTTTAAAACGGCGTTTTCTGGTGTATTCCTTTTGGCTGATGGAGTTTTAAAATTTTGTGAGCGTCCCTGCCTGGGCCCATTCCCATGTTCGCCGCTCTCCCCGCCCTGCCAGCTGTTGATGATTAATGACGTTTGTGAAGCGGGCTTTGAAAGGGGAGGGGTCAAAGGGTCCCCGGTACGTAACCCCGAGGCCCCACCCAGGGCGTGTCACGCCACAGCTGCGAGGGTAGGGCCCAATGGGACCATGGGAGAACAATGGACGACCGACCTCGCTTTCAAAGGGCCTTTTGCACTTGTGGCAAACGCTCACAAACGATCAAACAGAGTGAAAAAAAAAAAACCCAGCACATAGAAGCACTCAGGATGCACGGCGCAGCTGCTAAGCAACGACCCCGGTGACCCCCCCTCGGGATCCGGACTACTCTAGGGTTTCAGAGCTGGCTCAGGGCTCGGAACCCGCAGATATTTATCACCGAAGCCTGGCCTGGGGCCACAGACACCCCATGCAACCGAAATCATTAATCCACGAGTAGTGTGTACTCATTGGCTGTTTTGCCGGCTGCTTTGAATCCATGGATTTATAAAATGTTTTATTGCAGCCCTGGAGTCTTTGAAGAATAGATCAGTATGTGATTTTCTACTGATATCAGTATGATTCTATACTGATCTGACTACACACACACACATATATATATACTGTTTTTTGGGACTGTTGATATCAGAACTATGGTGGTTTTGGGAGTACTAATATCAGTATGATATCACTACATTTTTTTTACTAATATCAGTAAATGATCAGTATGTTTGTACTGATACCTGCTGTACTGATTATATTGATCTTTCCACCAGGGAGGGCTTCTCAAACATTTTTTTACACTCTTAGGGCCGGTTGCATCAACAGCCGTTAAGCATAAGCCAAGGTAAACCTCTAGTTAACCAAGGAAAAGCATTGTACCATAGCAGGTTAGCAGTTAACCGTGGGTTAACGTTAACCCAGCTGATA
>JAQIXS010000816.1:0-38213 GCA_034700785.1 Rossiulus vilnensis | reverse complement strand
TGCAGTTCGTATTCCCGTTTGGCAACCATTCTGAGTTTCGGAACGCGTTTCAAATCCGGTCTGAACGAGGTATAAATTATCTACAGAAGATGGTTTTTTAGTGATGCCACTACATAATTGTTGTTGCTTTTTTCATGGCAAACTATACGCTGTGTATTTTTTAATTTTTATAAAATACAATCACTGTAAATTTGTTGACATAATAACAAATCAATGTAATTTAAATTTAGTATGCGTTATTATGCCTTTATAGGCTAACGTGTATCACTATAATTATTGTTTTGTTCAGACAAGTTTATTGGATATAAGGTAGGTATGCCCATGTAAAAATGTTCCAAATTAAGCTGTTTAAGTGATTTTAACGACAGTTACCATCCTTTCCTCTTAGTCAAATCGATAACCTTCATAGGATCTGAGTACTTCAAAATTGGAATTTCCCTCGTTTCAGTTGATTCACTATGCGATTACCGTGTAGCTTCAATGGAAAACAGTCATTTCTTAAACAGGATATTTGAAAGCAATTGCTTTGGAGCAACAACGGAAACTGTATGCATGCTGATTGCGCTTTCAAACTTGTTACGGAGGTGAAAAATCAGACTGGAAATCCCAGCGCTAAGTCGAACTTACTGTCGTGTAAACCTACTGACCATCTTTGCTGAATTTTCCGTCACATCTTTCAACTGCAAAACTTAAAGTATATTTTTTTATCGAAAGTAGACTGTGGTTTTAGGGAGTGAAAATGGTAATATATGAGCGCACCTATGTGAGAGAAAGGAATGGACAATTGGTTGATTGCTATTATTACGTCATACGTACAACCTGTAGCAGCAATCATGACAAAATAATGACGTACAACAAAAAATGATCTGCTGCTTCCAGAAAACTTGGAGAATTCTTACTCGTTCAAATGATGATATTGCATGGTTCTGTGCCCAAGTTCTGAAAAAAAGAATGAAGGAGATCCACTTACCCCTCGAGTACTACTCTTTACTATGTTGGCACTTTAATCTATTTTAATAATTATAGATAGTTGGTGCTTGTAAGTTGTCACATCGCCAAGCACGGGGAGAAAATATTTTCCATCAGATAGGTGCGACTCTCTGGAGACTCTGGGCGATCTTGGTAGTCGACGGAAATCTTAAAAATTTCCGGAAATATGAGACAAAAATATTCCCTTACTGATTTGGAAGATTTTAGGATTCTGTTCACAAGCGTGAATGAACCTCTCCTGTGGGCCACCTACCGCCTGGCTTTCAGTTTCGCCAAGCTATCCTCTCAAATATTACCCCAGCCTTCTTAACCATACTTTTACTACTAGTAAATTTGGAGTCTTATGTATGCATTACTTCCTTTTATTCAATCTCACTAACACATAATTTTATTGGTTGGTAGTGAACTCCAGTAAAGGCCAACGTTAAGGTGCCCACTTAGGGCTGAGTTCCTACCAATACACTATTGCAATTCATAAATCTTTATTATTGTATAGTGCCTTAATATGTTTATTCATATGATGTAATTTTTGTACTAATATTCAACTTATATGGATGATCAATATTTATTCGGGCTTGTAGGGTTAAATCCCCTAATAGCCTTTCTGTTGTTGTTGTTGGGAGTCTGTTAGACGTGCAGAGATGCCCAGATCGCTGAGTGTGAGGTGATGGAGGAACCGGAGATCGATATGTTAAGTAATGTCTTCTACATAGTAGTACCAACTTATCGTAAGGGGAGCTGGTAGCATGTGTCAAAAGTAACAATTTGGTATCGTGTATCGTGGGACAGATTAAAGAAATTTATGTGCAGAAGTAGTAACGGATGGTTTTTGGCACTGTGATAGTTGAGGGACAGACTTTTTTTGGCTTGCTTGTGCTAATTAAACAGTGATTAGATTCCCACTATTTTTATTCGTTATCCTCGCAAGTTTCAATCAGAACATCTATACGCCGCTGTCTCTGGTTGGTCTGCCATGGCCGAGTATGTCTAACGTAATGGCGAATACTTTTGAAACGGATACTGTCGAGCACAGAATAGGCTACATTGCAATAGAATGTTTATTAATTATAACAAGATAATGACGTACAACTAAAAATGTGTAGAAATTCAACAGTCGATTGTACACGCATGGCTCTCAGAATATAGCCTATACAGGTCTATGCATTATTTAGGCTATTTTTCACCCAACAGGTTACATAGAATGGTCTTGTTCGTTGATTTTGTTAATAATCCATTTGTATCCCTTGATAAACGATACATCCATATGATGAATGCTAACCTCCAGCCAGTTGGCCTACAGAAAACTGAAGACCACATATCTAACATATCACCAACATATATGAAAAAAAGATAAACTTAAATCTTTCAAGTCTTCTCCATTTGACAATTTGTCCACGATTAGATGAATGATCAGACACTTCAAATCAAGTGTCTGTCCTTGTATAAGGCTTCACTGCATAAATGAGGGTTCCCACATAACCTGGGAAACCTGGTAAAGTCAGGGTAATTTCGAAAATTCCTCAACAAGTCAGAAGATTTACTAACTTAGAATCATTACTTTGATCCATGAGGTATGTTAGTCAGTATACACTATTACACTGTGCAAAACATTCTGTTCAAATCCAAAATTTAAAAATAACCTATTCCATTTAACATTTCCACCCAGAAGTGAATTATTTCTAAGAAATTTTGTACAGGAATTAAAACCAAAATCCTGGGTTGGTAAACTAGATTTTCGTAAAAAAAAATTCTTGCGGTGCTCAATTAATTTAAATTCCTTCATAGTTTTCTTGAACAAATTAGAAGGCAAAATCCATAGTTTTCTTGAGCGAATTAGAAGGCAAAATTCATAATTTTTGGTTAATTTCATGAAAATGTTCGCTAAAGGAATTCCTTTAATGCACGTAAGTGACATCTATAAGCAAATTTTGTTTAGAAATGCATTCCAAGATCCATGATTTGTGCTTTCAATTTTTTTTGCTTACGGCATTCTATCGATTATTAATATTTTAAAGAAATTTCCAACAATTTTTGGTGGTTACTATGGTCATTTTCGTATATATTTCCAAAAGAGGAGAATTTCACCCTCAAAACCCTCACTTGCTCACGGCCCTGTGTGCTTTAGTTATATGTATTATTTCCCCTTGGATAGCTGCAGTTTTTTTGTATTTAAATGTTTTTCTGCCCTTCCCATCCAATCAAGAAATATTTCAGACATCGACTACTATCAACGGATGTTTCACATTAGCATTACTTTGAATTGATTATTGGTAGCACTGTCAATTTTCACTCCACAGGGCCTAGGAGTGTCGTGTGTAAATGAGTAAAAGAGCCGAATGTCACACAAAAAAGTCGATTTTAAATGTACTTTTCTTTTGGTAGACTGGAATAATGTAAATTAGATGCACTTTGACGGGGTGGCCGTCAGACAGCAGGTTAGTGCCAGTGGTTTTCCTCCGATTCCTCCACAAATCGCAGGAAATTGTGGCCCAAGTTTTACTTTGAATCTCCGAACAGTTTGTTCACCATCATGTCGTATTCTTGCTTTTTATCACCTAATTGCAAGGCTTCTACACAGCTGTTGAAATAATCGTTCTTAAAACAAGTTGACCTATAAACATATGCAAAGAAAATATTATTAGGCAAGCATATCAAGATGAGACAAGCTGCTCATTTTGCGCAGCCGGATCCATTCTTTTAAAAAATGTTGAACATCAATGTAAAAATATAACAAATCTTAACAGCAAATGCTTTTTTGTCAATCTGACAATTTATCAACGCTTGCTTACAAGACAGTCACTTTAGAAATAAAGGACCTTGTGTGTTCTTACTATGTAGGTACCATAACGAAGTAAGGCTGAGCCAAAAGCATGCCCACCTTGCACAAAAATTGCTAGCACATTTTTGCTGCGAATACTTATCATACTTGCTAAATTAATTTTCCACAATGTAGAATTGGTCGAGTACTAGGGCTCCAGCTTTTGTTTATAATTTTTAAACGGCTCGATTATTTATAAAAATAATTAAGAAATTTGAACAAAACCGTTATGTGCATTCCGAAAAACGGGGCTTCCCTACATGGCTACTTCTTTAGACGCGCTGCCCAGGTGGTGATTTCTAAATACTCGAAGATTCCGTGAAACAAATTCTAGAGCATTTCACTACGAAACGGAAATTGTCATTTGGTTGCTTCCAAGAAGGTCGAAAATGCGGAAAAAGGCCGGACATTATATGTGATTTGTACGGCCATCTGAAAATCTAACAAAGTAGAGGGAATTCTGAGAATTTATGATTAGGTATGACCGTTATGGAATTAATACCAGTTTTGACCAGTGTTTCAAGAGTGGCACTGCTGCAAAATAACATTCACACTGCACTTCGTTTTTTCAAACATGTTGCTAGGTTATAGAGCGTTCTTTCCATCTTGTGACCGGTGATTACATGTACAGTGAGGTTATCATTAGGTTATACAGCGTACGAATAAAATAGATATTTAAAAAAAAAAACAATTTCGCTTACGGCGTCACCTTGATTAGTAGTACTTACACACATTTTATAATGAAAAAGAAACATATAGTTCAATAGCTTCAATGATTAACTAATGTTTGGCATATTTCCAACTATGGCGTTATCGGCATACTATTTCTTATATTTATTTCAACATAGACTAAACTCCATGATTGTGTGACAAAGTTCAAAAAACATTTTCGATAATAATTTCGTCACATAAGTGACGCTTATTATTAATTATTATTACAATAATGCCATTGCATGTTTGAATGTGTGTTTTTGGTATAGAATTTATTTTCAAAATGTCAGGAATATTAACTTGGATTTGTCAGCGATAGTTAGGGGAGTAATTTTGTAAATTTTAGCACGAAACCTGTAATGGTTTTCCGCAATATTTTCTGCTGGAACGTTTCAAGTTAGAAAGGAGTCGTTGGATAGGACGTTCTTGAACTCCCTGTCATATAGTGGACCTTTAAAAATTTTCTTTGCTTGCAAATCCCAATTTGTTGGAGGGAATTGGATCCATACTATGGGGTTTATTTCTTGCATGCCATCAAACATTAAAGTCTCTTCCAAAGGCCTGCTAACTTACTTTAAGCTAGAAGACATTAAGTTTGGCAATTTTTGCCAACTGCTGAATGATATGGGTTGATGGATTACGCCCCATGTTGCTGTATATATCATATCCTTGCTAACAGCTGAGTAATGCATTGAATTGAACGTCATACATTCTCATTTTACTTTCTTACCCACGTTTTCAAAGAAGTTGTTTTTCGAACTTCGTTTTTTTTATAAATGAACGGACATTACGGACTACATTACGGAAAGTAAATTTGGCAATTATGATACGTATTTGAAGCAAGAATGTACGAATAATTTTGTTGCATGTTGAGCATACTTACTGCTCAGCCTTAAGGTTTTAACGACAAAAGATTTTTTTTGAAAATTGTATTTTAATTATTTTAATGTAAGATTGAAAACAATTAAGGCAGTAACTAAAGAGTCGTTGTGGTGTGGACTCACCTGCACATTGCGCTTACGTCAGGGTTTCTGTACAACATATAGCACTCTTCGCAGATGTGGTCAAGTGTTGCAAAATCGGCCTTATCGTACTGACCCATGCATCCCAAACGTACAAAACTCCTTTTCACTATTGACGCCGAGCCCCCAGTCAGAAGTACGATCATCAACGTAACGGCCAGTAGCAACACTGCCGGACTGGTTTTACTATTTCTCATCTGTGGAAGAAAAAACAAACATTGTTTCAAAATGTTGCAGAAATCTCATGTAAAGCAAATCGTCAAGGGAATGTAGTCTGTGAACTACAAACATATTTATTAAAAATTGCACAAATCGTGTAGACATTGCAATTAACAATTGACAATGCTTACTTTGAACTGGCTTGGAAACTGACGGTCCTGCTGAGGTGATGTGTGGATTATTTTCAGACGTTAACGAACAAGCTATGCTCTGGTCTGAGGTTTCTGTGCTTTCGATCTGTTTCTTGTAGTATCTTTCGATGAATTTGAATGGCTGGAGATGCATGATGTAAGGGTATTTAAATTCAGCAAAGGCGATTTTGATTGGCCAACTCATTTAGATTATCCGTGTTCACTGCACTTCAGTACGTCCACATGTACTAAGCCTCCGTATCGGCTTTCGTGTTATGCCTTTTTCATAAAAAAATTGTTTTCGTTTCTTAAAGGAACCCAATGACCTTAAAGATATTTGCCTAATATGCAACGATTTGTCCTTGTTTTGCACGAATTACTTTTTATCACTGTTCAACTATTTTTTTACAATGTAGAATTGATAGTCCTCGGTTGTCTTCCACGTTTCACGTAATTTTAAAATGGCCCAATAAGTTACAAAAAGATAAAATAACTTGTAAAAATTTGAAATCTATCCTCCAAAAACCGGTTGAGGCAATAAATTTAATCTCCGTAAACTAGGCATTCCTGTTAAATATTTGTTATTACTATAATTACTTTTGGTATAGGCCTAATAGGTATGAGTGAGCGAACACGGGATGACAACATTATTCTGTTCGAAAATAACTTGTTAACGACTCCCTTTAAATCAATTTTAATCTGATTATAAAACCTCGGGTCAGCCCAGTATACCTTCACGCTCTTTCTTTTCTTGTTATGATGTGTTTTAATGATGATCTGCTGCTAACATCGGTTAATCAGAGTGCTTAACCGAAGTTGTTTTACCTCGGTTTAGCCAAATGTCGGATAATCGAGCTTCCACTGTAATTCGTGCAAAACTGTGTAGAACAAATTGTTGCATATTGGGGATATATCTTGGGTGAATTCTGGGAGTGTTATTATGTTAATGTTTTAGCCGTTGAGTACTTCATCTTCTAATCTGTAAACATTTATAGAATTAAGAGAGCTAATTAGAGGTGGGCTTATTTTTCAGTTCTATTAATACGTAAGGCCATTTTTTAAAGTTAAAAACTCACCTATAATCACATTGCATTCCATCATTAATTCCCTTCACTCATTTTTATATAAGAAAAACAGGCATGTCTTATTGAGACATCTTTTCTTAAATGTCTTTTAAAGACGTAATGTAGTTGACATCTTTGCTTTCCACATAAAAGGCATCTTATTTTAAAATGCAACTTAATAATTTAGACACAAAATAATGGTTGAATTTTATACTATTTGGAAAAGAACCACAAGTGGCCAGATATTACTCATGCATGTTTTTATCAGTTACTATATGAACAATATAAAATCGTTATAAAATTCATCGAAACATATATCTAAAAAACTATAAGAATACTTTCACTGGAAAAAATCAAATCGAAGGTTTGAATTTAACGTATTAGAAGTTCCATGCACTTTTTGATAAAGCAACTTGAGGCAATTTTTTGTGAATATTTTAAATAGTTGTAAGCTCCTGAAAATTGCGGAAATATGAACGGATTGGACATGTAATGTGGAATATTCTACGTCATTGTATTTTGGTTGAGCGTGTTAACATCACTACTAAATTTTTTTTACCCTTGAAGAATTGGTCGTCCCCTAGACCCCGTTTATGTATAACATCAAGGTTGTTTTACTTGGAGTCAGTTAACTTTGGAGGTAAAAAACTATCTTAAATTAATTTAAAAAAATATTAAACTTACATTTAACTTGCCTATTATTTTTAACGTATTGTCGTGCTATTAAATGCATATACATGTATGACTGTATGTTAGGCATTTAAAACATTCTGAATGAGGATTCGTAGGCTTTTTAAAAGCATGATTAGATTGTGCTAGTTTACTAGTGATATAAGAACCCTTAATATTTATTTCTTTAAATGCATCATACTGCATGTCTTTACTATATTTTTCCACCCTAAACATATTTGAACAAGTCAAATTATTTATAATCTTATTCAAACAAATTAAAAGAACAAATATGTAAAGGCTTTTGCAGTTATCTTAAGTTTTTCTAACAGTTTAACATACAATCTAACAACAGGCAAATTAGAATCAATTTTAATTATTTATTGTCGCTTTTTATTTGTTATTAACAATTCTTTGACATTCAACTAATACGGTAATTATAAAATGGAAACAAATAACTTGAAATTACGGTGACACCAAGTAGAAAAAGAGGAATTTTCTTTCGCAGAATAGATTTCTTAGTATTCAAAGAAACAATTGTGTAAACACTACATTGGGCAAACGAAAAGCTGCATCGAACATAATTTACATAAATTATTCAAACCAGGTTGAATTATTAGAGCAATCACACTTAGATTAATTATTATTATACAAATCATCTTTTTACAATAATATATATACGCGAAATGAATTTACAGGTTCATTTCCATTCATCTTTTTGTCTTTTCTCAGAATATGCGATATACAATTTTTACAAGCTTAGTACACGTACTATTTATTGCAGATAGGAAGGAAGAAGTTGAATTTACCGTGTAAAAATATCTTTCTAAATCATCGTTTAGCACTGCAATAGGCCGAAATATCACTAAGCTAAACCGATGTGTTTGTAAAAGAAAAAGGTAGAGGTAGGGTTTCTAATGTTCAAAAACACCCTGAAATCGAAAATTAAAAATGGCCAAGTGATTTTGGGGCGTCCTGTTTTTCGAATTGTCCAATCGCTGGAAAATATTGCACAATTAACGTTATTACCGGAATACTTTCATGTTTTGCGAAAATCTCAAGGAAACATTTCGGCTTATTACAATGCCAAAATTCATAAAACTTCGCTTCCTGTCTGTGTTGTAGCCGGTCATACTACCCATCCATTGCGAGTGCATAAACCACGGCCTCACTGCGAAACCACACGTTTTTCACTGCGACTGGCCATGCTTCGCGGTCAGCCGCAAGATGGCCCACCCTCAGCACTAAGGCTTACTCGTCAATCTTAGTAATGCAATTAAGAACGAGTAATAAGCATAGTGGCAGGCGAACTATATTACAGAAATTAGCTACAATGCATACGCTCTAAGACAAAACGAAAGAGTGATACACTCTCCCTTGTCAATGTTTACAGACTCAGATTAATCACTTCGCAAATTGAATCATTCGGCTTCTGTCAAGTGTTTACAAAAATTATTACAGTTACGTACAAAAAGCGTTTGTTCGTTCGTCGTTGCTGGCTCGCTAATTGATGGATTTGGCCGAATTGTACCACATGTGGAATGCACGCATTCAGTTTCTCCCTAATGCCAACTCTCAAAAAGGCTATAATTACCACAAAAACAAAACAGGAATGGCAAAGTGGAGGATGCTAAACAGCTGCAGAGGAAACGCCCTCGTGGCGAACGCGTGCGATATCTTTCAGAAGAAATGGTTTTGGAATTAGTGCTGCTCATGGGCTGAGAGCTATTGGAATCACACACAATGATGAAAGATCAACAGATGACTGAAAATGGATGGCTTGCAATATTTAAAATTAACCAAGCAGCCTTAAAGGCCGATGTGAATGCTCCAGACAAATAAACGTTGTGTTTTGGCTCAAAAATAGTCTTTTCGTCCCCAGCGTTTTTTTTCTTTGCATGTTGAACCACTTTTCAATGTGCATAAAAGCACAAACAGAAAGCACACTATTTCGTGATAAATATCATTATTCCAAGAACATGTGTTTTAAAAAAGCAGTTTCTTTGTAAAATTTATTTGATTTTGATAAAAAATCAATTAAAACATTGCACCTACTTTGGGAACTGTCAGCGCGTTTAAATGAGGTTATGTCCATTGAGATTTTGAGATTGTGTGTTGTTTGTTAATTAGTGATATCGCTTGGCATTATTATTAAACTTATCCAAATGTTGATAAATTTGACTCACTGGAATTAATCTGGAATTTATTATTTTGATAGACACGTTTTGGCGTTCTTTTGCATGGTCTAGGTGGCGGTAAGAAAACGAAATTTATTAATTTTTATTGTATATATTTGCTTCGTTTTTCTTGATCAAAATTTAGACATTTCTAATATCCTAAAAAATGCATAAGAATTTTTCAACGCGAAACATGGTTATACTACTTTGTGAGAAATTAATATTAAGAATACTGTTGTAAACAAATGAAATAATTTAAATACTAAATAGCAGGTTTCATTGCCGATCATGCAATGACTCCATTTGTCGCTAGTTACAATGCAGTGTTGGGGTATTCAGTCATGAGAGCACTTGCTCAGTAATACAACAAATATAACAAAGTTTCGACATATTTCTTGTAAACATTGGGTACCGGTAGCTTTCATTCAGAGAAGTTTAGCAGTAAACTGGGGAAAAAAAGAATGCAAAACAAGAAAAACGGGAAAACATAAAAAATGGCGTTTTTCCAACATAAATGCAAGCTATACACAAGGCAGGCAATTTTCCACGTGTGTTGCAATTTGAAAAAGAACGAAATTCAAGAAATGATGCGGATTAGTGTTACGACCATTAACATTTACCAAACGACAGTAGCTGAGCATGGACTGGATAATTGGTCGTAAATTGACTTAATGACACACTGTATATAGATTTTTTTGTTGCAGAAACGCCCTGAAACATCACAGATGGCACGTGCAAAGAGAATAATAAAATCCGACGACAGACGACGTAGATAACAGTGACCGTCGCCAGAGACCCCGTCCGAGCGGACGGTAAATAAATGACTAAAAGCTCCTTCATTGTCCCTAATCACAATTTAAAAAGGTCTTCTAAAACGTCTTTGGCGCAGTGCATCAACACTCGCTATGAGACAGCCTGTGGTGGTGCATGGGATAGTGATGGTGCTGCTGCTGATGAGGATGGTTGAGATGAGGCTGCAGCGGCTGTTCCATAATTTGGTGCGGCTGCAATTTGCAAACCACTTTTGGTCCATCCAACATGGCCACGAACATGGCACTGTCACTGGGGGGAATAATATCACACTGGGGCGGTGGTTGGTGCTGCCTCTGCAGGTTGTTCGGCATGGCACCGTGGAATGAGGGCTCCCGCCTATGTTCCGTTTGCTGGGGGACGATGGGCTGAGGGTGTGGTGGCATTTGGCCCGCATGGTAAGGGGGTCCTTCGGGCACAATGGCGTTTGCATCCTGCAAAGATGGTCGTTGCCTTCCACCTCTGTTCGCCGTGGAGCCATGGTGCGAATTGAGAGAACTACCAGTTTGGAGTTGGTTGCGTTCGGCAATCAGGTGAGCGATCAGTGGCCGATTGTCCCCGTAGCTGCCGGACGATTGGCGGCTGATGTCGCTTCGACGTCGACCGTCCTCGTCGCTGTAATCAGAGACTTGAACTTCGCTGCGGTCGATTTCCTCGTAGACGGGTTCATTTTCCCTCGATTCGATGTCCATGTAGATGTGGTTGAGGGGGCTCAAGCGGGCGTGCTGGTTAGGATGATGATGGTGATGCTGGTGGGCGTTGTTGTTGTTGTTATTGTTACTGCGCTGATGTAGGTGGTTATGGTGGTGATTGGGGGGCAGCCGTAAGCTTCTTGCAGATCTTTGGAGGTCGTTATTCACAGACATTTTCTCACGAAAGTATTCGCTGCTGCAGTCCGAGTCCACTACAGAGCAGTCCATCACAGATAAATCATTGGCGATGCCACCATAGTCGATGTTGTTGCGCTTGTAGCGCAGACTGCCTGCGGCACCCAGACTTTCCTCCGGTTCGGAACCGCCATGACCAGAATCTCGATTGGAACTATTGTAGGAAAACTTCTCAACTTCCAGGTCGGGGGCTGTCGGGTGAACTCCTGAAACTGTAGAAAGAAGATGTGAGACTCGATTGTGCTCGTGGATCGTTTCTTCAGTATCATTGTGGTCCAAATGCAATCAGGACGAAAGGGCAAAACATTTTCTGGATTTTGTTTGTTCAATGTGTGTTTCAGTAGCTTAGTTGCCACTTTTCTAAAGTATTGCTTTTGCGGCAGCTTATAAGCTGGCTGTGTATTTGAGAAATGTATATTTGTTGGTGTTGAAGAGTTAAATATATTTACGTGGAACGGGCGTTCCCCTGGAAAGATCGCCGTTGGTTGATGAGGTCTGGGGGCTCTTGTTCTTGCCACTGCCCCATAGACGCTTCAAGTACTGTAAAATGAAGAAAAATTACACAGTGAGCCACAGAAAGTGTATTTTTGAATAAACTTACGAGTGTGGGAAGAGAGACACACAGGGTTACATAGGGTCACAGAAAACAACTTGAAATAAGTTTAATAAGGTGAGCTAATAAAAAAAAACATGAGAATTCTGTACATGCATTAGGATAGGCTATAACCGTTTTTCAAGGAGGTTAAGTACAGTTGTCACGCTGCAAAATGATTATGAAATTTATTATTATTCAAACTTATGCAGGTTTCTTGTGCAAGAGAATTTTTTTTCGATTTTACAGCTCAAACCTGATGAATCGATCAGTGAACAGCAACATCTGTTTTACATTTTTTAAACGTTGTTATGAGATTGATAATTTAATATTCCCAAATCATTTAAATTTGCGAAGCGGTGTTTACATTTAATGTCTGCATAATCTCGGTACTTCTCATAACCTTAAATTTTCTGATAGACAACGTATAGAATGAGGAATTATTTTGTGTAAGAAGTTGGTATGACGTTATGAAATAATTCCTCTAAGTGAAATATTAGTGAAATTACTTGTATTAAACAACAAACGAAGGTCCAAACAACACATGGAGGTTATTTACAAACACCATAGGAGAGAAGCATAGCAAGCAATAGAGATCAGCATGCAAGAACAGATTATCTTAAGCCTTATATACATGTACATGTTGCGGCCTTCAAGGCAGCAAGATTTTATATTTCAGAAATGCAGTTAAACATGTAGAGCATCGCCTTTACCTTTTTTTCTGGGATTAGAAATTTAAAAGTTTAAAACCAGATGCATTTACTCGCGAGGGTATAGTTATATGCTTTTGTAGATTTTCCTTCACCATAGGGGTAGACCTCATACAAACGCGCCAAAATACTCCAATCAAGCCAAGATAACAAAGCGTTCGAATGCTGTGTTAATTGGCACAAATGACACCAGCATGTACTTCAAGATCAGCAGCCCCAAAATCCGTTGTTGTGACGAGGGCTGCTTTTCGGTTCAAATGGGGGGAATTAAATGTAAATTTAAACAGCGAAAGGGAAGCGGTGCACTACCTTGCGAGGTTTGATAGAGAGGGTATGGAAGACCATTACTTGTACCCACACTTTGCTGCTGCTGTTGGCTGTTCACGGGCGTGCTGCTCGAATTGGGCATGGACGCAGTACCATTTGAGTTGGCGTAGAAGCTTGAACGGCGCTCTTTGACGCCCTCCCTCATGCAACTGGGCAAGCATGGACTGTGACGGAACAACTTTCGATATTCCTTGCGAACCTGTGAAGTTGGTAGCATATTATAGTAATTAGGATGGAAAATAATCACTTCTTAAAGCTGTAAATCAGGTTTTTTAAGGTCTTTTACCTTTTCGTTCTGTACACAATGAAACACAAAAATAAAAAGTCCTTGAAGGCTGTTCAGGATGGTGAAAATATATGCCATCATTATGGATTCTTCATTCAAATACAGAAGACCAAATGTCCACGTGAGGCCCAGCAGAAATACCAAAGCGAGGGCACCCCTAATCCAGGCTCTACAGGAAAAAATGGAGATGGAAAAAGAGTCAGAATTATCTGATCAGAAAAATCATCAGATACACGCATGTTCTCCTCATTTATAAATGCTACTGCTAATGAACCGACTTATGCTATAAGGAGAAAAACAGATTTTATGTTCTACAAATAATATTTGTTGATATCATTAATATGATTATTCATTCAATTACACAACTCTCACAAATGTTATTTCAACTTATTCATAATGACCTTCCCAAAAACAACAAAGTTGCATAGAAATTAGTTGAAAGTTTTAATTTGATTAAATATTTTAGGTTTGTATGAGTGCAACCACCTGATTTCCCAATGCACACATCATGCAGCCAAAAACATGCACAAATACTTAATGGAAACATTAACTTACACTACCATTTCAATAAAATTTGTGGTACCACACAATTTCGTTTTTAAGCTTTTGTCATTGAGAGCAGTGGATGGATTACAAATCTAAAGCATTGTTACAGATCTCAACATAAGTTGAAGACATTGAAAGCTTGTAACTCCATCCACTGTTCCAACAAGTGTTTAAGTGCTTAAACGTAATTAAAAAAATAATGGAGGAAGCTTACAATTGACGTCTGGTACGTTCATGCAGTAAGACTTCAACTTCCTCCCTCCTAAAACCCAAATAACAGAAGAAGAGCTCAGTTAGTTTTTCAATGCTTTTTCCACAGCAAGCCTACCGACGATAACACCGACATTGTTTGCATGCAAAAACCATTTCCAGTGTCCATTAACTATACGTAAAGAATGTTTCATGCCAAGAAGGTATCATCAATTAGAATATTACTTGTGACAGACTTTTTTCTGTGTTGACTCTGAAATGTTCATTTTTGTGATTTCATAATACTTAGTTATTTTGTGCACTAAAATGTTAATGCAATTCTTTAAAATTTCTTACCTGACATTGGCTAATCTTGACTGTTCTTTCTTTTTCATAGCGGAAACATTAGCGTGACGGCACATCATAAATAATGCAATGCTCAAAAAGACGATGTTTGCCTAAAAACAAATGGCAGATAGTAAGCAACAATGCTTTAGATTTGTAATCCAGAACTCCAGAAGAATGTGCAATTCAAATGTGGGGCGAAAGGCACAAACCACAATGACAGCAATGACAGGACCCACGAAGCTAAAGATGAAATAGTTGTCAGTGCGCAGCCAACAATATTTGTCGGTGCCATAGCTGAATGGGTCGATGACACAGGAAACTCCAACAACTATGATTGACAGTCCATAGGCCAGGGCATAATACCACCTAACTCGTGACTTCTCCGACTCAAAAACCTCAATCAGCATGACGTACAGCTGGAATCCTTCAAAGAACATCCACGCAAACGAACACAAGAAGAAAAAGTGCAAGAAGCCAGCAATGAAGCCACAAAGTATCGGCTTATCCGTCTGAGAAATCCCAGAGATGAACAAGATTTCAGCGATGAGCAGACAAGCCGATAGGTTTTTGTGAATGGTGTTGCGGTCACTCTTCAGACTCCTGCAAAAAAGTAACAGATATGAGTAAACTTTAAAACCTCTTCATTAAGTCTTTTTAAATAAAATGTTAGAACAGCTGTGATAATCACTATATAGTAATGGGACTAGAACAGTTTTGCCCTTGCTTACCTCAAGCATGTAAATGTCAGGAATGACAATGTAAGACACAAAATTGAAATGATACAGCCAATGTAGGTTATTAGTTGCAAGGCTATTTCGTGACCAGCATCCATCTGCAAAGATGTCATTAACATTTCTTTAGTTTGATTTCAATTGGTAGTTCAAACTTCAGAATTATCTAATAGCTCTTACCTGAAGCCCTTGTACGTCCATTAAGATGGCAAAATTAGTTAAGTGATTGCAAGCACACACAGTGTGACTCTGGTTCGTAGTGACCACCTCACAACCACTCGGTGACCATGTACTGAATTATGAGAAAGAACAGTTATTAACCCAGGTGTGATTTGCAACCAAAGAAAAAGCTTGTCTTTTGCAATAAGGATCATTTTTTTCTTGCTCTGAAGATTACAAGTGTAAAGTTTTACCTCCGTGAATAATCCCAGTAAACGCAAGTTGGATTTGTAACATTTTCCTCTTGAATGTGCTTGAGGGTAATGAATACAGGCTGCTGCAGAGGCATGTAGTGTTTGCGGCCAAAGGAGGCAGAAATGACCTTGGAGTTGAGGACTTGAATTGTCCGTGAGCTATTGGCGATTTGGGAAAAAGCGTCTTTTGATGTGGATGGCTGCAGTAGATCGTCGATGTTGTTATACGTAAAGAACACAACTTTGACTAGACCTGGAGACAAGATCACACCCGTTAAATTCGGTATTAAGAAAGTTGGATTCATTCATTACATAGCTGCACAAAATATTTAGGTTTTCAAAGGTGTTGAGAAATCTCATAGAAAACATACCATTTGAGGCTCTATCCATTAGTGCTTCGGATGGCAGTGTAATTACACGTGTTGTCTGATCCCAGACAGAGTTGGATACATCTTCAGGTTCAGGAAAGTTTAACTCTCTCACATTCTCCGTCTTGAGCACCTTCACAGACATTACTGAAACAAATTTAGAGATAATTGTCAGATATGAAGTCGGTCGCATTAAAATCGGAATTACTGTAACTTACTATGTTTGCTGAAATACAAGTTTTATGAGTACACCAGGATGTTTTGCAACTTACATATATTTTTATCTGACTGCACTGTGACCTTTTCGTAATCAACTTGGTCGGCCAAAAGATAAGCATTTTCTTCCAAGCCCAACAGTAAGGCGGTAGCAGTTTTCATTTGGGTTTGGCGACTGAGGTCATTCCAAGAATGTCGCATGTCTCCCTCTAGTAAGTTGCTGCCAGTCTCCACCACAGCCTGATAGTAAGTGAAGCAAGTACGGCAATTAACGAAATGCTCTTTTAGTCATTGCATACATCACGCCGGTATGAGCGTAGCCAATTATCTCTACCTTCATTAGTTCTTTGACCACATCTTGCTTTTGTGGCCTTGGCAGTATTTTAATGCGCTCGGACATTTTGTGGGCCATTTTCTTAAGTATAGCAGCCGTCTCGACCATATCTCCTCCGTACAATTCATTACTGCTTGTCACTTGCACCAGTTCAGTAGCAACCTTTACTAGATTGTCACCATCTTCAATCTAGAGAAGAAATTAGATATAACAATAATGAAATAACGCTTATTTGAACATCAGATGTTATTATCTGTTTACATAACCTCAAAATAATGTTTTAGTTCAGGTAAATCATAGCATGTTTATTGCATAAAGAATGCTAAATTTTAAACTGCAGTTTTAAAGTTTGGCAGGGCGACATTTTATGGGGATGTGTTCAATTAAATAGAACTAATAAAAACATAATAATAATAATAATAATATTTTAAAAAAATTGCCTTCCGATTTCCGAGGATTTATAGCCGAAAAAACCGGTAATTTTAAATTTGTTAATATTTTGCTAGCTTGTATTTGGTAATGAATTGACAATTGGGTATAAAAACTTACTCGGTTAGCTAAATCAGTAAGCCATGCAGACTTGCAATCACTGAGGTCAGGATTTTCTGGAATCCATCTTGCTGGATTTGACCCACAGCGCCACCTTGCCGTACCTACAATCAGAATTATTCACATATTTAAAAAAAAGGTTTTCGAAAATTAACGCTTGGTAGCAGCAATGGGAAATGAGTATGTACCTGTGGTTCCAATAGGACAGTGGATGACAGCTACTTCACCCTGTTTTGTCCAATTCCAGTTTAAATTCCGTACTCGTACCGAAGGACAGTAATCAGCTCGGAAATCCCACCGCACAGTCGTACTTGTGGTGGTTGGCACTGGAATAGCATTGAAATAATGGAATTAGGATCAAAACTTCAATTGAATTTTAAAAAGAAAATCTGCTCAGTAACTCATGTATGCCAACATCACAGAGCTATGATCATCACGACATACCAGCAGACTCGATGACCATGCTCGTGTTTGGTTTCCAATATTCACCTGTGGTGGAGTTCAGTGCTGGTTTTGTGGGTTTTGGTGGAATTCCTTGCGACTCGTTTTGTGGTGTTTTCGGAGCCGGCGATGGCGCTAAAGTAGGAGGTATTTGCGTCACGTTTACAGGCACCAAGACAGTTATGGCGCTTGTTGGTGGTGGCCCTGTGCTGCTGCTGGAAATTTGTGGGTTCGGACTGCTACTTATTGTTGTTGTGGGTGGAGTTCCTTCTTCACTACCAGGGGGAATATTTGGCCTGGTCACCAGGGTTACCCATGCTGGTTGCGTTGTAGGAGCCAACCATGGTGGCGGAAATCGTACTGGTGTCGTGACCGTCGTTGTAGATGCTGTGGAAAAGCGATCAAAGCAATACATGTAGCATCAAACAATCACGTCTTTATTTAAGTTTACAACGTAACTTCTCAATTATGCCACTTTGTTGATATTCTTTGAAAAGATTTCACTACTCGTATGTGTAATTAGTAACATTTTGCCAACTACTTGCATTATGTAATTTTCACATAATGTCAGTATAAGTTCATTTTCATTATTTCATATTAAAATCCTACATTGACAGTAATATAGTCCAAAATTATTTGAAATTTTACAGTGGGAAAATGAAATATTAACTATTTAAGGTCATCTGAACATTTATTACTTATAAAATAGGTAATTTTAATGATGGTCAGCAGCAGAAATAGATTGCTGGTTTATCAATCTGTTATTTAACCAAGAATGAAGAAAAAATGTTTACTTCCATTCGTTTTTTTTATCAGAGTAACTGTGGTAAATAGAGAAGTTACGTTTTTGGGATTGTGTGAAGTAGCATGCTTAGATATAATTCAACAAAAACCCTTCCTAATTAATTTTAAAGGCCAAAGAAACAGGATAATGATGATTTGTTTGTCCGTGCTAAAAATTCTGTTAAATCTTTTCGAAAATTGTTTTAGAAATTAGGCCAAGTGCGAAAACAGCACTGGGTTAGATGATTGTAGTTTTATTTTCAAATTTCAATTTATTTCAGATTTAATGGTTTGGCTGATGTATTCAAGCTTAAATGTGTGGCCGCTGATAAAAGGCAAATCATGCATCACGAAATGGAATTGATACTGCACTTCAAACAAGATATTCATGCTAATTAAGTGCTATTTGGTTTTGAACGAGTAAAACAGCAGCAGGGAAGCCGACATGTAAATTAGCAGATGCCATTGGCGTCACATCTGATAAACTGTGAATGAAATGCACATTTAGGTTGCCTCGTGAGGGTGAAGGGTTTGTGGTGATTTAGCGAACAGAAAACATTCAAAATGAAACAATAACGACAAACAAGACGTGTACTAGTGTTTTGCTAACTAAACACATTTTGAAAGAGAAAAGCAAAAACTAATATCATTAGCATTGCTGCACGCATGCACATAAAACTAAATCGAAAATTAAGTATTTATGGAGTAGAAACGCAAATTATGTGTGCTCGGTAATTGTAGGAGACTGCGTAGGAACGGCTAATTAGAAATGCGTGTACATTTTGGTGCAGCCATGCTTCTAGATTTTGCTTTTTTCCAGGCAGATTGCAGTTCATGCATATTAGCAATACACTAACAGATTTTTTAATTTTTTAAAAAAAGCAAATGATGCGTTGGAGGTTGGTTGGGGAGGAAAGATGGCGGGGTGGAATCAGCCCAGCTAGGAAAAATATCAGTTTGCTGACGTTAAGCATTTGGTTCAGCAGTAATTTAGACAATGTGTTATCTATTGATTTGCATTAGAATGTACATTTTAGCTGAGGATAAACTGTCGCACGCATGGCCTACCTGGCATCATCGGAGTCGGTGAAACTGGACCCACCCTTCATTTCTGATAATAGCATTTCGATTTGATACGGGGTATTTAACGTGCACTTTGATAATAAACAAATAATGATATTCGAAACGAGACTTTGCTTAAAGCTACAAAGGTAAATTTAGGCACAATTGTGGACAATAAATAATAAATAAAACTCGCAATGACAACAAATAAATCAAAGATTAATAAACATTAAACTGCCAGCTGTAAGTATAGATTTTAATTTTATTTTTGTATGTTCTAAAATTGCTTTATTTAAAAATCCCCTGATAATATCACGTGAACGTTTATTTCTGGCAGAAATTAGCTTTTTTAAATATTCCAGCTGTATTTTTAAGCTGTCCCAATTAATGGATGTGAAACACTGAATCCAATAGATGCTTTATTACAGAGCCAGCCATGCGGTTTGGGGAAGTTGCCGGACAAGTAGGATTTAGGCTTTTGTTTAAAATAATAAATAAAAAAAATCGTGAAAGGGAATAATTACAGTAAAAATACAAAAACAGACTGAAGGTGGGTGTGGGGGTTTGTTGATTTATACGAATATAATCGTTTTTTCTACCTGGCAAACACTGGTAGTGGGCTTCTAGATACTTCAAAGTGCCCGCACAAGGATCTCCGAACACTGAGGTAGAGGCTTGGATGGTACAGCTAGTCTGCTGACTACATCTACAGAGAGTAGTTAGCAAAACCACAAAGGGTGTCTTAGGGACGTTTGTACAAGGAAACCAACCAAGGAAGTTTGTATACAGCACGGATCGAAGCCACCGTGGCACGGCGTAGCAGGATACATAAAAAAATTGCCAAGTGGCTATGTAGAAGACCTCGTGACTGCTCTGCAATTCCTTGGTTGGGAATGCCGTAAACTAACTAACTAACCTAGAGAACACCTGTATTGCACTTCAAGATATTTAAATGTCCCTGGACAGGGATCTCCAAACAAGGAACTGGAAATGGGCAGCGAGCAGCTTGCTAACTGATCGCATCTGTGGAAGAAATCAGCCCAGGAGAAAAACGCAAAAAATAAGAAAACAGTGACAAATAAAACGCACAAAAAAGAAATAAAAATACTGTAGTATCCAATAAGTAATTACTCAAGGTTCCCACTCAAATTTACTTTATACTATATTACATAATAGTACATGCGTATATGGATTATGGGACTACTTGTACAGCAGAGCTGTACAATTTCACCCATGACATATGTACATGTACATAGTTATTTTAGTATGAAATTTTGGCCCACACATCTTTGTGTTTTTCCTGCCATAAATTAAGATTTTTTTAAATATCCAGTTTTCGTTGTATTCTACAAGTAAAGATAGAACTGTTGCAGTATCGCTGCATATGCATTTAGCCGCCAAAGCAGGTTATTTCTAAGGACAGTGAAAATAACATTTTTTCTTGTGACATCCGATGTAATTTCGCTAACAGCAACGGGTTTTGCTCAATATTTCACTCTAAGAAGAACACCATTAGACGACATATAACTGTAGTTGAAATGTGTGTAGCGAATTTAATCACTACTATTTTAGGGGAAGGCGCCGGGATAAAAAAGGGGTTTTAACTGCTTCCTCTTAACATCAAGATGCTGTCTTTGTCGAAATATCTCCGATGTACAATGAAAAGCAGCTTTGTTCGCTGTCCTTTATTACAAAGCCAGACGAAAGATTTTAAAGATACCCACTGGAAGTTTTAAATTTCTTAAACAGGAATGCTAATGAAACATATCAATGGCAGTAATCCTCGCCATCCAGGTCAGTGGGAACCTTGTTACAACTCGTTAATTAACACTGGACACCATTTCTGCAAATTCATCTGAGAAAGAAAGAATGGGGTTTTGTAGATAAGGGGCATTTGCAGGAAGGTCCGATCCAGCTGCTCGGTCCTCTAGGTTCACCTGTTGATTGACACTTGATAAATGAAATTTGCGCAGAAGCAATAAATACGGGTTGACAAGAGAAAAGAAGCGACGTCAAAGATCAAATGCCAATGAGATGCAGGCGTGTTATTTAGTAGCGATGACTTCGGGACTTCCAGCGCATTTCAATTTCGGACTCAGTGTCATGTCGGCCATCCGCCGCTGCAACTATTGAGTTGTCGGGGTGACATCATATTAATATTTATGTAACGCCAGTAATTTTTCTCCCGGTACCAAAGCAACAACTAACAATGCAGGGCACGGATGATGAAGTGCAGGCGCAAAAAAAGCCGAATGTGGAAGCTAAAAAAGGCAACGACTGATGGCAAGTGGAGTGGAAGCTTCACTCGTGCGCTGCTCAGACCGAATTCAATTCAATGAGGACGGGACGGGAGAAGGACGAGAAATAATGGCCCCCATCAACCGGTGCGGTATTAATGGATGGTTCGGCACCTCGCTGACCCCCAATCTGCATGTCAAGGTAAATGCGCTGCTAAGAAAAGTTAGACAAGCGGAAAATGAGAAGCCGGAGGAGACTGACAAGAGGCCATTTGCATGTCCCTGGAAACAATGGAGAAAAATCCACATGTGAAGCAGAAATATGAAAATTATTTGTCCCACGGTGACCCGCCATCGACATGGGCTGTGCTTCGCATAACAAATTGGTGGTGTGCCGTTCGATGCGTTCATCTGTTAGTTGCGGAGATTCTAACATAGGAATTTTTGGCTTTTCTGGCAAAGATGCTCGTACGGCGAATGTGACTGCGTGCTTTTATGTCTGCAGGAATGATGACATCCTGGTAACCTGGCAACCTTAGACTGGGTAACAACTTTAGTTTCTACTTCAATGCTTCCCTACTTTGGAGAGCTGGCTTTTAAGTATGTCTACACTGGACTGGTCTAGATATGGGGAACTGTTTCAAAGACTTAAAGCTGGTCTGTGGCATTTAGTAGGCGCCATCTTGTCTGCTTCACCTTAAGATCAGCCACTCATGATGGCAGCTCAAATCGAAATAATGTTAGTGATTTATATCAACTTAATGTGAGTTAAGTAGCACGAATTTATGATCCATTGATGCAAATATGATCATTTGCAGCTTGGCGTCGAGTGTGTCTTATGATTCCAAATCCAGTATGTAGCTTGCTAGGCACTATTGCGTAAGAACATTCCAAATTTAAGACCATTTTTGGAAGCTTTCAACATGAGAAGTTCATGATGTTGCAGTTGTAAAGTCAAACAAGAATTCCATAACAATACAATGATATATTGCATAGCCACTTATTGCAAATGATCCTCCAAGGTTTTACCCTCAGCATAACCAGTTTGTCTGTTTGCTGCAGCAAATCTAATCTTTTAATTGGAAGCAACATCTGCTTATCGACTTAAATGTATTTAATGGAAGTGTGCACACATGCATACCACTAGCGGAGGATCGCTTTTGATTAGACCATTAAATCCCATAAATAAATAAAACTAATGTAATCCGCTTGTCAGTTTGCAGTCAGAACCGGGACGGGCCCCCGCTCGGCTTTTTATACGAATTAAATTCTTCAAACTTCGTGATTTAATCCTCTTTTATCTGGGTTTGTATACGCGATCTTGCATGTGATGATGGAAACCAGAATTGCCGTTTTTGCGTTATGCCGTGCTGGGACAAGCTTAAATCAACTTAAGCTGCAGATAAGAATATCTTTAAGTGGCTTCGTCATGCTTAGTTTTGACCTCCGCCAGTGTTGCAATGCAGCCCTTACTACATGCATTTATCATCTTTAGCTACAATAATACAGGACCCTGAAACTGAATTATATATGAAGATGCATTACATTTATTTTTCTGACAAGAGTTGATATGTTACTGGCACTAGCTATTTCCAAAAAAAAAGTACATTTATAGGCCTATATCGGATTTTGATCTGCGAAATGAACGTGATAACCAGACAGTGTTAAATTTGTAACAAAAATCTAGAAATTGATTTCATGCCAATGTAATTGCATTATGCAGTATATTACTTTTATCTTAAGCATGGAGCCTTGTTTTTTTGCAGCTTCATTTGTTGACTACCCCTAGGGAAATAAGAATTTCTTAAAAATGGGAGGGTCGAGGGGGGTGGGAGGAATCACGTGTCTATTAGGGTTGGTGATGTACAGCAAAAGTGGCTCAGCCCTGCAAACCAGAACAAAAAGTTGAGGGAAGGGGAATCGGGGTTCTGTTGGGTCTGAAACTAGAAACAAGTCAGCAACATCTGAAAACTGAAAGTGATTCGTTAAATGCAGCTGTTGATATAAACGTCAATCACGTGGATGAGTAAGGTCCAAAAAACTAGCAAGTTAGAGAAACTGATCATTGATCAAATTAGTGACAAAAAAACAACATGAAAAACACATCACAAAAATACCAAACAGCAATACATGAATCAAAATTATTAAACACGTTTCTGCCGTTTTACCCTACCGGGCAATACAACCACACTAGAGATCGATTTAAGCATTGCGGAATTACCACTACAGTTTCGAGATTTTAGCACCTCTTATAATTTAAACGGCATCAACGACTAATCCAACACAGTGTAATTGCAATACACTGTAGTGGTAAAGACGCATTTTTTGTTTGTTTTATTAGTAGTCAGCAGATATTGTTTTTCTTGAAGTTGGTTCTGAACTGTAATACACTTATAAAATGTTCCAACAATGCATGCTATTTTGACTGGCTTATTAAATTTTAATTTACATTCAATTTAAATTAAATTAAGGGATTCTAATTTTTTTGAAATATAGTACCACATTGTACGAAGTAATCGTAATGCCAAACAATATCTGTTGACTTGACACTGCCACTATAATTTGTTAAGTCATATTTTTGTCGAATGCGTTACCTTAATGAAATTGCGAACTACTGTAGCTTATTCTACACATCGTTAAGCATCTCTGGTAACAAGTTAGAATGGCAGTACTCACTTTACATATGCAGAATAATCATGAAAAGTTTTCCAAATGGTTTGCACCAAAACTTACCTCTCTTGTAAGACCCTAAAGGAGCGCGGGGCTATACAATTGACGCTCCAATCCGTGTTTCCATGTTCGTTACATATGGTGATGCTAAATCGGCCATAGTTGGCTCGGATGAGATGGATCAATTGTCCATTATCACAGCTAATGTGAAGAAGGTTCCCTTCACAGGCATAGGCAGTCTTGTAGTGAGGCCTCTCTGATAATAAAAAAAGAAATAAAAACAATGAGCTGTCTGCAACGTAAAAAAACTGTGAGCAAGAGTGAGGGAATTCAAGAATTTTTTTTTATAATTATGGCTAAAGTTAATGACCACCGTTAATTCGAAGAACCTGAGGTTGGCTGTACGATCGGATTATACAGAACAAGCACGTGTTAGTTAAAATATTCGCGAAAGAAGTGTCTTTAGGCGGCGATGGTTTATCGGGGCTTGTCAGCGATGTAATAAATTGGCAACAGAATAAATAAAAAAATAGCAGAGTTACGACCTCAAAACCAACACTGTCACTTTATTTTAAGCTTAAGTGAAGAATATTTCAGACAAGCGCTCACAAGCTTTGCATACACGAACTTGAATAGCGCTGCTTCTGCTTTTCAAAAGCATTAAAAACGAAAACTCGAAAATATTTTCTTGGAAGGAATGAAGCGTATGCCTGGAATTCGCGGGCCACCTATCCAGAAGAAGTTATCTTCTCCTCTGACAATTAAGGGCCATATCTCATATTTTTGCATGAAGCTATTTTCGAGTGATATGGTTTCAGTTTCGAGGTTGGGGTTTGCGTAGAGGACACGAGAGAGAGGGGGAAACCGAAAGCTGATCAGTCTAAGAAATCGGCAGATCGTATTCTGGCTGAGAATGAGTGGCATTTTTATAGATAACTGATGACATCATGCTTTTGAGTCTCAATTGGGCATATTATATGCATCCGTTTCGTACGATTCCGAGCAGATAGAGCATCTTTAATCATGGTTGATGGGAACCAAACTGGAAGATGATTCTGGCTCTGCGGTTTCGTTTTGCTATATTTCTGGTATCCAATGATCAACAAAAACACGCCATTTCTTTTCCTGAAAATCCTGAAGTTTGTCTTAGTTTCACTCGTTTGAAAAGCTTGGAATATATTAGTTTTAATATATCTTCATTTGTTTACTTATTTATTTTACAATTGTTTTTAATGACTAATCGCAAAGTAAATGCTCTTGCTAACAGTGGATTTCACTAGGAGGACTTGTCCAATCGAACTCTGAAGTGATATTTTTTTTGTTTCATTCTTCCAACAAGATGACAGTGCAAACATATTGTGATACTAACGCCTACCACTGCTATGGCGCACACATTTTTCACATCTCTGACCGTGAAAAGTGCACCTACAACTGTTATTGCGGCACACCCTGTACACCTCCCATCGTTCCAATCCGGAATTCACTATGGCATGCCGTATGGTAAATATTATTCCAGGCCTACGCCGAAATGTCATTCAACACGGTCGAAGCAGCCTGTGTGTGGTCTCATCCCCGCCCTCGTATTCTTATGCTAATGCGAGTCCCCCAATTTCGCACTCTGCTCTACACCTGCTCCCTTTTCCTAACCGTCCAGCACAATTTTAATGGACTTAAAATAAATGCGCAGAGTTTGATGCGTTTCCAAGCTGGTGCAAACGTGGATTTGGCAATGACAGACATGCGTTTCGAGCGTCGTTAAAATGCTATTTTTAAAGACCTCGCTAAACACGTTGTGAGTAATTAATGCAAACGATTGCCTTTGACGACTAAAGTGACGTAAACAATCTGCAGTTGTTATCTGCCAAAACTAGAACTCAAATGGACCAGCAGAATTCAATAGCCTGTTTGCGATTGATCATGCCAGTCCAATAACACATGTGTCCTCCGTTGGCTTTCTTTATTCTGAAAGACGTAATCTATAAGCTGAATATCTCCCATTGGTTAAGGTTCAGTTCCATTCTAGTTTTGGACAGACGAGCGTTATATGGCCATGCTCAATGCCAATGCAATACTTGAAATTATTAGTTGATAATAGTACGGGGAAAAAGGCCGTTTGAACAACACTAACTAAAGCAATTCCAAATTATGAATACGTTTTTGGAGCAGGAATGGAATTCCACAAAGGTCATTAAAAATAGGCTTCTGATTTTTTTATGCCCTCTGCGTTCCTAAACAATCGCGTCTTCCCGGGTCAACGCTTTGAAAACGATGGGACGCTCGGCTGTAATTGTACACATTAGTTTTTTCTGGCCTCAAGAAAGGTCGATTTTATGCTCGTTTTGAAATCGCCTTAAATCCCATCCATTGGCTGATGTTTCGCAGGGCTGACGGAACCCCCGTGTGGCAAACGATTTCCCCATAATTCCCCGGCAGTTACCAGCGATCTCAGTTTCCACTAAATACCTGGAAACGTTTTAAAAAATTCATTGTGCACTTCAAATATAAATCAGTTCAATCGACGAGGAAGGGGTTCATTGGCTCAGCTCCCTGCACGGTTTATGCCATTTTTTTTTAGCTCTCATGCGCCTTTTGGCTGTCGTTTCAAGGGCCTTAGGTGATGGTTGTTCTTCTGGTCGTGAATACTACCTGCTGCGTTTATACGGTTGTATTGGCAGGGTGACCCCTCAATGGGGGACCGCCCTCGGACCCCTCGCCGTATTTCATTCCCCGTTTTTTATATTTTTTAAAAGAGGTGAATGATATTACATATATATTCTACGGAGGCTCGTTTCGTCACGTGTTGCCCAGGTTCCTTTTCCTCCTGTCAGGCCTGCGTGCTTTTTTGTTCGTTTTTTATATCAAACTGTGAGTGCATCAAGACCGAGATGAGCATTTTTGCGTTTTCTCGTTTTTTTACTGTCTATTGCTGGGTCGTGTTTTAACTCCAGGGACAATGACACACACGTCGAGAAATACTGCACTGTTTTTGAGAACGCCAAGAAAAAAAGAAATTCGTAAATATTTCAAACTTAGTTATGAAAGGCCCCCGCATGCCAGCGAATAATATACAGGAAAGTCTCCTTTGGCGTTTGCTGTACGAATGCCTTCGTGTGTTATTGTTGTTGTTGGGTTTTTTTATCACAACAATGCCGACAATGAGTTAGAGGAAGACGAATGTACACTCACTTAAGTTCTTCTTAGCTGTTTTTTTTTATTCCCTCAGGAAACAAGGCCTTGCCTATTGAGGCAGAAATAAAAGAGGGAATTTAATATTTTTACAGTTTTTCTAAAGCTTTTTTTTTCTTTTTTTCCAACAGGCTGTTTTGAGAAATTCGCCATTTTCCTGTCACCCCGTGTGAACATTAGACGCGGAATATAGAGGGCTCTGTACTTCGTCTGCAAAACTTGCGTTTTGGGCGACTTGCAGTTCCACACTGCTTTCTAACCGAATTTATTGACGTTTTCAATTGCAAGAGAATCTCAAAAATGCATTTTCTTCTGCACACTTTTACTTGCTTATTTAACACTGAACTTGGTCTTCAGAGAAAAACGTTCAGAAAAAAACACTCGATATGATAAATTTGCAACCAGATACTTGGATCACTGGAATATAATCAGCACACGTTTTTTAAGGTGAGAATATCAACCAAAAAAGTGGAAACAGTCTTGGTCGACTCAAACAAAACGCCGCACACTAGCATTTACGGAAAATGAGGAAAAGAAGAGAAAAAAAATGAGCATATCCATCTTCTCTTCGTTAATTTCACCTCCTCAAATGTCGTTTCCAAATTTTAAGCGGTGAATGCTTTTCCTCGGCTTGTAATTTGGCCGAGGCGAGAGCCGAAAACCGTAATTAGAATCTGATGAGCGGCTACTTTAGCGCGAAAATGGCGTGGAAAGTGGCACGACTACATGTACGTCGACGTAGGTGCGTGAAACCTGCTAGAAAAGCCTTTAAAATTCTGTGGAAGTCCAAAATGCACGTATGGCCATAATAAAAAAAAATGGCCGCCATGTTGGAATTTGTTATGTGAGAGAAGAGAGGCGCAGACATGTTCGTGTTCGAGGTTTTTCCTTTCCCCCTTATTACCACGCGCACCTTACACCTCTCGGGGTATTTTTTCTGGCTAGAAACAGGCCCGAATGTGCAATAATTGCGGATGATTGTAGCTTTCTGGCTCGGTCTAGTCTATTAATTTGACAGGGCGACGCCACGCGGTCATGTCCGGAATCACAAAGGTGCAAGGCACTCGCTCCCAAAGCGCCTGCACTAAAGGCATAATGCATGCAAATGACTGCGAGGGGGTGAGGGATGGGGTGATTAGGGCTCATTATTAGCGCGTTTAATTCACGCTCTTAACACCTGACGTCGTTAATTCCGAAAGGCTTTTTAATGACAAGGCACGAGAATGGAGCCCTTAAGACTACGGCCGCCATTATCAAACGATAATGGCGGAAGTGAAGTCAGTTCGAAAACAAAACATGGCGTCGATTTGCTGCTTTTGGGAATTCCGAACGCTTCTTGGGCGTTCAGCTTGATGATTTGCGTACCCCGAATGGCATAATGTAACCCAGAAATCGAACCTTGGGTTGTTGAATAGTGACACAAGACTGGAGCATCCTTTTTGGAAGTATGGTAATCTAGTCTGCCATTTCCTCTTTTTTGTTTGGCCAAATAATGCAAATTCTCCTGACCTTAGAAATGACAGGATGCTTGATGCCATTACATGTTTGTTCTAGATGCACTGACACTTGATCATTCAATAAGAGAGATGAACAATGTACATCTGCATTTATAGTTCTCTGAAAATTTATTTATTTCGTAATGATCATCGCAATTACATCAATCACAATCAAAAATATTAAGCACCTTAGTTCGTTTGATTGTGATTGATGTAATTGTGAAAGTAATTCTGAAATAAATAAAATTTCAGAAAATTATATCTTAATGCGACTGCTTAACTACATGTATTTATATTTGATTAATGCTATTCTTGTCTTTATATTTCGAGGGAGACCTCAAATTAAATTATTAGCCTGTAATTTGACATAATCTTTATGAAAGATTCTTAATTATGCCGTAAAAATGGAAGTTGTCTTCTGCAGATAACATGACAAACCCAAACTCGTTATTTTTTTATTATTATTATCTAACATGGTATCGTCGACCCCTGGAAATGATGATGGGGCAATAGGAATTTCGTTATCTGTAATTAATCGAATCACCTTGTTCTCAGAATCCTAATAGAAAAAACTACTAGAGAAATTAAAAGTCGATGGCTAATGTGTTCGTTTTAGTCCAAGTTACCTTGTTCGCCTTGTTTATTGCAATGTTTGTTGACTACAAATGAAAAACACGCCACTTTTTGTGGGTACTTTTAGTACCCACAAAATAAATGGTAAAAACCATAAGACTGCAGCAAATAAAAGCATTTGCTAACTTTGGAAGAAAGAGCACTTGCTAACGACTGAACATGTCATAAGACAAGAGCAAGCACTTGTTTTTCCAAACCCATCATTGACTGAATGTCAATTTTATCGATTGATCATGCAGAAAACGTTTTATTTGTTTGCATCTGCCGCACAAGCTTTGCTCAAGATTAAATGCGACTTCGGTTATCGATTTGCAGACATTTGGTACCGTATTTTGTGCACATTGAAGCAGCGCCTTTTGAGATGGCCACTCTTTTAAAAGTCACAACACTGGTAGCAGAAGAACATGACAGTGACCATAAATAGCACGATGTAAACAAACTATACCCAGTAGGAAATGTGGAATTGCGAGTGAAATCAATGTCGCTACAATTTAAAACGCTGTCATTCCTAAAGCGCAAGACCAACTGGCGGGGCCTCCAGAAATTTATGTTCCAACTTTGAAAACCGACGACATTTTTGTCCTCGCTTTGCATATTGCCATAAAACCGCCACATTTTTTTCCTCTACAACCGTCAGGCGAAAAGCAGACGCGCATAATTGTCTTCGTTTAAAAGTTAGTATCCTTCTTCAGAACGTGAGACAGTGGATGTGGAAAGGTGACGCGTCCGTGGAACGGAATTTGGGAACCTGTTTTTTTTTAATTTGGTAAATCACAAGGCATAGGATGTGACCTTTGAGAGCAGTTTGCCGCACGAAGTTGAGAGGGGAAAGCGAAAAAGCCGAGAGAACCGCGGTTGAACATGACAAAGACATGTACTGCCTCGACGTTTAACCTCAGCTGCGCTATCTTTAGAAAATTCGTAGTAGCAGAAACAACTTCCGGAAGTAATCCCTGGCGCCACCAAAATGGCTGCACTACATCAGCACGAATTCGCCGTGCTACTGAATGCGCTTTTGCTGCGATAAGTGATGCCAGATAGACTATAATTGAATATTGTGGATGTAACGTGTGTAGTTTTTGTATCTAGGGTATATTTAGTCAAGACGTACGTGTGTGCAATATGAGGGAATTCCCATATTTTCCACAGTACACTTTCGACGTTTTATGTAATAAATAAAATATCAGCAACTGTTAAATTTTGTTTTCATTGAACAATTTTGATGAAGTTAGGGACGTTGAGAGATATAAATTATTTTCGGTGGGAACCCCGAACCAGCAATGATGGAAGCTAATTTCCTACATGATGGTGCACAAGCAGCATGCTACTAACAGAAATGCTACTCGTAACTGACGTCAGAAGCGCTTATTGCTTGCTTTCGTTCCTGGAGCGTGATTGACATTTATTTCGCATTATTCCGCCGCGTTTAATTATTTACAGAACGCGCAGGTATACGGGATAATTTCGGGCGGGATTAGGCCGAGCATCGTGCATGCATTTAAATTCAGATAATCAACTGCTTTTGAGTGGCACTGATGACGATGCCCGAAATTGAGATTTGATGCGTCGGCAGAGCCGAGCAGCTGCTCCAGCGCACCCGATTATCGGACGCAGTTTTTGATTCTCCACCAACGCTAATCCTATTGATTTTGGGACCAACTTTGCATCGTCAATTTGCGAAACCCAAGGATTGGTCAGCGAGCCGAATGGGTCGACTTGCTTTTTTTTTGTCGTTGATTGTTACAGCAATGATGATTCGTCACATCGCACTGGCACCCTCTGCGCGCCGATGGATGCGATGATGACTCTTGGAAAGTAAATGAAGCAGGCTGGGCGTCGTGACCCAACATGATTCGGTGAAATACCAATATTGCGAGTGTCACGTTAGGGCTTTAACGAATGCAAATTAAAAACGGTGGCGCCTACCCACGTGACGCGAAGTGGAAGGATGGGATACACTGGCCGTGTTCGACGATTTTTTTTCTCGTCTAAACCGTATCCATTTCTGAATTATTCCTGGATTTTTTTTCCCCCATCATCTTCGATTTTAAGATGCATTATCACCGATGTAAAGCGCGCAGAGGGTCGCTACGTCTGTGGGGATATCGGCGAAAAATCGACCCACTCGTACCGAAAAAAGGGTACAGGCCTCGGAAGGCAAATCGATAATGCCTGCATCCGTTTCGCCGGTGGAATGCAAATGTCTTAATCATTGGCTGGAGCGTGCATGTGGCCCGCGATCCAACATGGCGGCGATGTGCTTTCGATGATTCGGAGGAATTAGTGGACATCCTGTACTATTCAGTTGAATGAAACCAGTGAAATTCTAATTGCAAAGCTATCCCAAGCCATGTTTCCAGACAACGAAACGTAAGATTTTTGATAGTTATGGAAATGTTTCCAAAAACCTGGAAAAATTCAGGGAAGTTGAGAATTTAATTTCAGCGGAGACATTTAGGTCGTAACTTTAATGTCACGTGGAATCACAGTGCTACTAAGTTCTTCTCCTCTTAGTAACTTCCACGCAGCCTTCATTTCTTTGTTGATTTTTAATAAACGGGCAGATTTCTGGAGATATTTGGCAGTTTTTATGAGCTTGGCAATGCAGATCTTGACATCCTCGGTATTGTCGATATTGCCCGCCAGAGGCAGCGTAACGATCAACGTTCATATCGGCCATTCATCTTGCCGAGAGCGAAATGGTTTTAATAAAACTTGAGGCGACAAAATAAGATTTATTTTTCAAAGGTCGTTAGACAAGCTCGAATTAAACATTCTGTTAAAATGGGTATCGTAACGGTGATTCGTCACTTCGGAGGACCCCGCGCCCCGAACCGAAAGCCGTGCCACGAAGTGAAAAAGCGCGATAAATATTTCAACTCCGAAGCAACATTTTTCTCTTAGCGTATTTATTATTCAAAGGGCTTGTAGGTGAGATCAAATTATGCTCGCGCGGATTCGTTTTTACCTCTGCAATATTTTTTTTCCGCCGAATATTAGAGCGAAAACCTGCTTAAATTTTCAAGTGGTAAAACGCTGCGAATAGGGATAAAGAGTTTGGTGGAGGAGGGGAGAAGGAAAATGAAATTATGTAAACGCGTTTGAATCTGGAAGAAGTCAAAGAGTCCCATTAAATGAGATTAAATGGCCGAGTATCATTTTTGTTTCCTCCACTGTCCCACAGGGGTCGTTGCAATTTCCCCGCGAGCTCTATTCCGTGGGTTGCGTTTAGCGAGGAGTATACTGACATGGATTGCGAAGTAACATTGAAGTCTTGCATCGAAAGTATGCTTAATTTTACTACATGCAATCAGGATTTGGGTCAGTGCTACTTTACTTCTTTATCGACTGTGTTGCAATAAATTTGCGATCAACACGCGTGGTGTACGCGGGATTGTAATGTGAAATCAGTGTCAAAAGTAGGCCTATATTTAAAACAAATGGCGCTTAACCATTAGTTATCAGTTTAATATATTAAAAGTCGTTAGCATAATAAAAACAGCACATGGGTTAAATAGAGAATAAACTGTAGTGTAAAATACCTTTTGCAATTTCCTTAACTGTCCAAGGATTAAAATAGTGTCGATTTAATTACTTTTCAAGGACTTCACTGGCTTCATCGACCTCAGACACACACTGCTATTCTAATTTCCGAATACCGCTAAGAAAGACATAATCTGGAGTAGGAAATGCACTGCTTAGCCTAGTTAATGTATTCTAATATCATGCTGGTTTAAAATTATTGATCGCATTAACTTCATTGCATATATTTATATTTCTAAGGCAGGCAATTATCAAAAGTACATGTATATGTATTTGGTTTAATTACATCGAGAAAGTGTGATTGCAGCGGCCTTCGTCAAAGAATGTGGGGCACCCCCCTCCATCGCCCAACAGTTAAACAACTAGAAATGGAATAATTATCATACCCTGTTGTGTCAGATTTTCTTTTCGTACAAGCCATAACTAATTCTAGGAGATAAAATGGAAATTCTGGCCATCAATTTTGCTCGGCACAAATTTCGCTAATACCCGATGTAGCTGGAATGCGAAACGCAATGAGGTTTAATTTGGGAAAAAAAACTAAAAAATACCCGTGCTGAAGCGACGACGGCTGGGTTGCATACCCGGCTCTTTTTCGCCTGCGTAAATTATATTCGTGGCGGGTATTTACTCTGGTAAATGCATCGGCGATATGAAAGCTACTTAATGGACCACACAAAAAGCCACGTTTTCCTACTTATTGGGAAATTACCGGAGATAGCAATTTGACGAACAGGTTTGGTTGGAATCGCGCTCGCCATAAATAAAACGCACCGTAAAAATGCATATAGATATGTCGTGAAACCGAAGAGCGACTTGGGAGGGGGTTTTTATGCCTTGTTGCACTTAATGAATTCGCAAAAATGCCATTCAGCCAACGTAATCCGCGGTTATACGTGGCTGAATATCATTCCAATGCACTGGAACAGTGTGAAAAACTGAGGTTCCTCTTTGAAAAAGCGCTTATTGAAGAAGCATCCTCGTTACCTTCAGTGATAAATGCTGAAACCCAATTGTGCATCATAATGTTTGAAAGTTGTGGCTAAATGAGGTTCATTTCAAAATTGTGCCATATATCACGTGTTGCCCAATATTTTTGTGTTGAATAAAAGATGCCAACACTTGCAGCCAGTGTCCTCCTCGTTTTCTTACCCAGTTGTAGCCTATAAACCTGTTAATATTAACAGCATCGATGTGCCAGTATTGATAAATGCATTTTTGCACACAATTAGCATTCTGTTCAACAACCTTGCATCAACACAACGCACAATAAAATTATTCAGTAAAAATCATTGAAAGGTTATTGTTGGGCCGCAATGTTATCGTGTCAGAAAGAAAAAAAAGCCACTCGGTGGTTTCGCCTTATAAGCATTTCGAAAAAAAGAGGTCAGAGGCCACGATAAATACAGTTTTATCCATTGACGTTTCGTTGAGGTGGTTTTAACGAAATTGGCACGAAAATCTCGGAATGAACACGAAGTTGGAATCCCATTGGCAAAAAAACAACAACAATGGACTGCATCGTTTTGCCAAAACTGTAAAAATGGCGGCAGCAGCTGTCATCGGGCAGTTTTTTCGAGGGGCAAAAAAATCATAAATGCGTGAGATAAGAGGTTACCTGCGATATTTCGGCAGGCTTAAAATATGCGCCGATGGATTTTCAGCAGCTGAACTGCTCGTTTTCTGGGCATGCTGGGAACGTGATGCGCTTCCAGCTGCGTTACGGATTAAAACCCAGACTTCGTTTTTCTTCGGTTTTTTTGTAATTGGGGAGGGGTTATGTGGGGGGTATAAATGACGAGAGCAGAGAAAGGGAAATTTGCATTCGAGCCCTTTGGCTCCATTTCCGAGTCAGTGTGCCATGAGTAGGATTAGATGGTTAAAAAAGAGCCTCAAGTTAGGTGCAACAGGGGGGGGGGGGCGGAAAGCACGTGCGGTAGACATGTGGAGGCCACCTTGAAATAGCACCGCCCCTCCTGTCACACGCTGCCATATCTTGAGCCCAATTTGCATATTGGTGACAACATCCGGGTAGCCACTTAGATAACTCTGCGGTTTTGCAGTCTGGCGATCCCACGATACGGTCAAAATAATGAACCGCAATGACGGGCAACTTGCGCATTCTTGACATTTATCATGACAGAATTAAAAGCGCACAAGTCCCATAATGCGTTTCGAAAGTCTAAACTAAGCAGAAACGCTCCAACGATGATAGAGCTGAGCATTTAGCATTAGAACAAATTAGATTGTGAAAAAGTAATGAATTACTTCGAAGCTGGTGTATTTGAAGACAGCTTCTGCAAACAAATATATGCAGAATCCATTTTACTGTTGGTGCTTCACGAATTTGACAGCACAGTGCTGTTTGGTTTTGTCGCATCGTGCTTTCCAGAGTTCCGGTAGCTGTAGAATTTTGGCACGGTCACAACCTGACACACCAGGAATGCACTTAATGCGTTTCGTTTTATTTTTACTCGCAGTTTCATCACACGAGACAGACGTTACATCCCGTAACTCATGGGAGACTGTAATGGATAAGTGCATCCTGAACATTTTTCATACCTTTCAAAGGAGTTGAAAACCTGGGAATTAATGGTGTTGATGTCTCCACCGAGATACTATCTCAGTTTTCGTATTCACCACAATTCAAATAAAAATTTATGAAACAGTCATAATGCATGGTGATAACTCCCTTAGTGCTGGGATGGAATGAGTTAGGCGTTGTTGATAGTAGCATGAAGTATTTTTTTTCCTGAAGTTTTGGTCAACGTCTTCCAAAATGGATGCCATTTCTTGCATTTCATGGGTCCTGCATTGCAGTTGAGAACTTCAGTCCACATCCAGGTTCTCCTCGGCACAAGATGGCGTTGTGAGCGATTTTCGAAGCAAAACGCTCAACTTAACATTCCGGACAAGTGAGTTTCAGCGCGATCTTGAATTGTCCGTGCGTAACGTTTGAGGGATAATGCGACTTGTTTATGCAAATGGTCAGCCGGCCGAATCGCTGTCAAATTTTAACAACGTGCTTTTTGTGCGCTGCCCAAGCCGAGTGGCAGTTATTTACATGCGCACTTAGCAAGTCCATATATTTAGCGGACTGATGCGGATGACACAATGAGCTTTCAAGACGAATTTAATGCGCTTTTAGGCTCGGCTGCACGTACCAATGGCGTTTTGATGCCACTGAGGGCCCACGGGGCCAACGCACCAGGGCTTTGACCACCGTTCCGAATTGTGTTCTGGATTCACGTTCTTCTTGGCGCTAACCAGACACTTCCTTATCATGGCATTGGGCTTTTTTCGCATCTGCTCCGCTAGGATAAGTGGTTTTTACGGGGTAATAGAGAAAATTATGACATTAATTCCTGCCACTATAACTGCGAGAAGGAACAATTATGAAGGCTGTCACTTCGGCGAAGCAGACAAAAAACAATCATCGTTCTTCCATTTACTGTCGCTGGATGTTAACTCCGTGACGTCATAATGGCTGAGACGGATGCCAGCCTCGGTTATCTCCAAAAAGCGTTTTGGCATCAGAAAAGGGGTGGACAAAGCAGGAGATTTTCGCCAAACGATAACGTATGCCGAAACAGGAAAGCGAGATTTTACGATTTTAGCCCGAAAAATGCTCGGCATTCTTTTATCTCGTGGCAGATTGGGTGGGAGGCGGATGGATATCGGTTTTTCCCCTATCTAAAATGGCGGCCGTCCCGGGTGGGTGGCATCCATTCCCCCCGCGCCGTTAATGTGGAAGTCGCGAGCGGAATGCAGATCGAACTCGAGCTCGAAATTCGATTTCAATAGCAGGAAAAACGACACGGCATGGAGCTTCGAGAGAAATTAACCTGTTGCTAGCGAAGCGCCTCTGCAAAAATTCAATTTGTGATGTGTTTTTTTTCTCGTCGTCGACGGGAATCTGCAGGTTGCATCATTAGTTGGTCTTTTTTGGCAATCCACTCCACACACCGGCTGCAGAACCTCATCAGAACGTTGGCGATGTTAATGAGCCGGAACAGCCTAGAATTCGTTTGTGGAAGACACTAACCGCCAATTAGACCAAGATATAAACTATGACCTTCCGGCCGTTTTGCCATTGAAATCCTTCGAGGCATCCATTCGAGCAACTTTTGGGAACAGGTAGTTGAGTCAGAGCTGAGATGAGTTTGAAGCATTTGCACTAATTATTAGTTCAACAAGTTAGCATTGAAACCAGGTCAATACCAAGTTCACACAAATCGAGCGATCGTGGCCCAGAGGAAGTTTTGGACCTCCGAGTGTTGCCCAGTGGGTTTATCCAGCCTCTGGTTTCGTTGAATTTTAGCTTTTGCAGGGTTTTTGTGTGGTGTACGATGATCATGCAAGACCATCATGCATTTTTTTTTTGGATGGGGGGAGGGGGCTGTTATGAGTGGATTTTGTACTTTGTACTTTATTTCACACACCGCAAGAATTCAGTAGGGGAAAGGTGGCATGGCGCTAATATAAGTCGACTTTTTTATGGTCATCTTTTATGGACAGGCCCAAGGATCGCGCACTCCCACCCAATGTCCATCATCCTGCATGATCCGACAAGAATTGCCCGTTGAATGCTTCCATGGTAGCGAACCCAGCGCTCGTCCTGCCCCCCGCGGCAGCTGCCGATATCGTACCCGGTACGCATTCCACTTTTCTCTCAAGTCATAACCCTCCCCTATTGTCTCCCCTCCCCCTTTATCTGGCGAGAGCGTTGAAAATGCCAGGTTCCTTCGCATACCGAAGTGGCTTCGAGAGGCTAAATAGTGCGAAGTGCTTTTCTCGTACGCAGCCGAAGAAATCCTAACCTTTTATTATTAATCTCTCACCTGTTTCATGCCCGCATGGTACAACCTCGACTGGGAACAGGTTTCGGATGCTCCTTAATGGAACGTTCACGTCCCCCTCGGAACCCGACTTGTTTTTTTTACCTCTCTCTCTCTCGGCTAGATGCTTTTCGTCTACCATGTAATTATGCTCGAATTTGGTGCCCGAACCCCCGGGGGCGTCTCTATCTCCCCCCTCCCCCCCCCAAATAACGGA
>JAQIXS010000815.1:0-38231 GCA_034700785.1 Rossiulus vilnensis | reverse complement strand
GAATCGGGTACAGTATAAGGAGATACCCACAGTACTTTCTTTCCTCACTCACCCCATGGGCACCATCGGGTAGTTGCAAGGACGTTTTTTATTGCATTCCAATCCTAATTACTCGGTGCTTGAGCAAACCCAAAAGTTACCCTTGAGGAAATTACGACTTCCTGGTTGAAATCGTGAAATTAAGAATTTTTGTTAATAGACACTTGTTAATTGAGTACCCGTAATGTCCATAGTGTTGTTTGATGGGGGCGAGAGATGAAGAGAACAATCTAGCTAAGGTTATTTTATTTTATTTTGAACTGAAAATTCCGTTCAAGAGAGTGTCATGTTGCCTATACATAAAAATGCTATAACATAATATTGAATATTTATTAATTGTATGTTTCTTTCATATTTTAGGTAAGTCCAGTTGATTGTTCTAACTGATATCGAGTGCAATGTTGGTTCTTCTGAGGGGTAAGTGAATATTTTGGGGTGCTGATGGCTCGTCAGCTATAGTTATATGAATTAATTTTTCACAAGACGAACGTCTTGAGCACATTTGTTGCAAAGTACGTCCTCGCAACTAACGTTCAATCGGCAATGAAACTTCGCTAATTGACAAACCTCGGAGAACATTGGCTAACATTAAACTGCTGCCATAACTTTTTAGCTTTCTTTTCTCTATAATAACGTGATTTGTAAAACCAAAGAAATCTTTTGCAAGACATCTTGTCTGGCATCATCAAAACGCCTCTGCTTCTTGCGCTGATAAAAAGTTGCGCTAGCTGCTGGGGTTTGGTGCAACCGTGTCCAAAGGATAACTATTTTTCCTTAATTTGATAAATTCCTAGCAAACATCTAATTGCACCGGCATCGAGTAACTGAGCTATTGCAGTCCGGCAGCAACTCGAGTCGAGTGGCATATATTGGATTACTTGGCTGGCCGTAATAGCCAACGGTCAGCCTGGCAGTCAGTGGCCATCTTCGTTCAACAGTGCCATATACTCCCTGGCCATTATGAATGGAGAAATGCTATTACGTTGTTTCGTTATATGCAGTATATCATATATGTATTCTCTGCCTGCCCATTTTCTGTTTTATTTCACGGTGAAAGTGATGGACTCGCCATAAAAACATTGAAAGAGGGACAAAAAAACTAGCCCCGGTCTCATAAAACGGGACAATACCCCGCATACATCGCATTTTATTACTCGGTGCGCAACCAACCGAGAAAAATGAATTCTGCCTCCTTGACATGAAATGGAAAATTAGAGTGAACTCCTGTTCTTATTTCGGATTTTTAAACTGTCACTTGGCAAAAGCGGCTGGTTTTTTCCCCATCGTTGAGATGTTTTAATATCATAATTTTTCCGCTAACCTTTCAACACCTTTTTATTGCCGATAGCGTATATTCTGTATTAATTCGTGGTTATTATTTTTACCTTCGAAATGGCCACACTAATTTCGCAATCGCTTCACGTCTGCCTCTGACGCGTTGCAATAATCGTGCGATAAACCAAAATGTCACTGTTTTATCAACATCCTCCAATAAATTATAAATGGATAATGCGAATGCGTCCAGCTGCCCTGTGTCTTAAAAAAACGATAATCCTGGCGTTTTTCGAGATGAGGTGTTAAAATTATCGAATTTTCAATACTATTTATGATTGGCAACCCACGCGCTCATAACAAACAGGTGTTTGCATGCACCTTGAGGACCTTGGGGCCTTTGGCTGCACTAATTGTCAGTTAACAAATCTGTGTTCGTCTACGGTGTCAGAATTAATGCGGATTTTGTTTACAGTATATTTACGTATAAATTTATAAAATTGCGAATATAAATGGCGTAAAAACCATAGCCTTTACGAAAGGATATACGGGCGGAAGTCGCAGTTTTGTAGGTATTCGTCTGAATTATCTAGCGTCATTATTTCCTGAGAGTCCCATAATTTCAGTTTCTAATGAATAATTATCCGGCCTTTTATGATTTTTCTCGAATTTTTTTCCATCTAAATTCTTCCAAAATCCCTGACATACGTTTCGTAAACAGTTGTTATAATTAATCCGGCAACTGCTTTTCCATTCATTGTTGTTGCACCTAATCTAAATCGGCTTAATATAATAGACCTGCAAGAGGAGGACCTGTTTTTTTATGAATCCGAAACCTCCCATAAAAAGACTTTGTTATTTAATGGCGAAAAGATAAATGCTTCAAGTGGTTCTGCGGGAAAATGGTATATATATTAGCATTACGCAAATTTGGACACTGCAGATAGATTATAATGCAACACATTCACCTTCCCCCCTCACTGCCATAAAAAAATAAGGTTTTCAGTCTTCTCCAGGTTGTTTTTTCAAAAACCAAGACGTACTTCCCTTACTTTTCCGGATTGATTTTCTTGTTGGCGGAGCTTCATCCATCATAGCACTCGGAGTGATTTCCTTTTTCCAGAAGTGAAAGTTAATATTTTCACATGGGACTTGGATCTATGCATCACCCTGCCCTTTCCACTCCTGAAAAAATATTTTAAACTGGTTTTGGCGCATTTTATTTGACAGCTTCTGAAAAATGATGGTTGCATGGTAAAATGAAATGATGCTGTAGCACGGGGAGAGCGTCGTTTATGTTATAAAGATGTATGTGTTGTTGTCCCAATGGTCCTGCCATTCAAAAAGGAATGCCTCGTCTAAATAAAGCTATTACATTTTAAATTTATGAGGGTATCACGGGTCTCTTGTGGTATGGACAATGTCGCCCAAAATGTGATCGATTTTATGAACAACCCACAGTGGCAAGAACGCTTTGGAAACTGGGGTTGGTGAATATTGAAGAAAACAATACATGATGGTACGTAAAAACTATGAGGATCTATGCCGTTTAGGTGGCGCATTCTTTCTGTACGTAAATGTATTGTTTAATTTCTGAGTAGTTTTGAAATCTACCCGGATATGTTGGTATCCACCCTCAAAAATTCCGTGCATGATTTGCCATACACAGTGAAATCTGATAAAATTGAAACTTAAAAACAAATCATGATAGTATACATGTATGTTATGATAACGTTTATCCAAAACGATCAATGGATGAGATATGTACAAGATTTAATTTAAAAATTATTAAAAAAAGACAAAGCCATAGTAACCAAGATCTGTCGGGGCACTTGTAGGATAATCTATTATTGATTTCGAAGAAAAGTAATATATACTTGTGCTTGTATATGCAGTATTGGATTTTTTCCTTTCGGTTTTCTTCGCCGAACATAAATATTATACGATTCGGTTGGATTTATCCCCAGTGTATGGCCGTCCCAGAAAAATGAGCACTTATAGGTTGGTCTCGCAGCCCTAAAGTCGTATTTTATATGCACTTCAAAACGGCTATTCAATTTTATTCTCCATTTTCATGCAGTCTAATATCTCAAATTTTTTTTTCACAAAATAAATGTATACATGTATAAATTCTAATAATCTAAATACGCATGCGCATGCGGTGTGACGTCATGCGGATTCCTGATTGCTGGTAATTTCTTCGATAACTTAATTACTCAACTGTTAATTTGAAAGTTGTCGTGGCCAAATCTGTTAAATCTCAGTTAGGCCGGCATGATGCCATCCGTCAATTTTGCAATAGTGTTTCGGGCAACTATTCTTAAAATGTTCATAGGCCTGCATATCAAAAAAAGTTTTGCCCAAAATATTTCCGTACACTTGTATCTGTAAACGTGCAAACATTTGCAGCAATATGTTTTGCTAGCTGAACATGTTCTCGAAAATTCACTTTTTGGACGAAGTTTTCATGAATTTTATATGCAATAAACGCGAGCTATTTTTTTTTACCCAAGTTTTTTTTTCTCCAAAATTCCAAGTCCTATAGTCGACTTTTATGTTGCGTGGCGGTCCAAAAAACTCGCGTTGAGGGGTTGGGAAGGGTGGCTTTTAGGGTAGGATTTTCGAAGCCCGTGTAAATGACCACCCCACGGCACTGTTTTTGATTGACAAGCCGTAAAACCATATACTGCTTAGTAGTGAATGTGCTCAGTGCGGGACAAGAGGCTTGCGTTGGGGGTGAGGGTCAGCATGACACTGTTTGTGCAAACCATCGGATATTCATGCGGGGATGTTGTGCCATGTGGGTGAGTTTTCCTGGGTTCTGGGTTGGTGGTACGGGCCATTCTAATTTGACTAAAATGATAATAAAACCAGGGATCGGCGAATTTGGTAACGTGCCTGCTGTCATATGCATGTCCTATTAACCAAAATGGGTAGAATTTCGAGTCAAACTAACAGAACATTTTAAGATTATGACAAGAGATGACATTTTTTTTCACTTTTTCCACGCATGTTGATCCATAGCAGGCATAGTATCGCTCATAACGTCGTAAGTGCCCAGCCCTTTTTTCAGCTTAATACATTGTAGGAGTCATTCCACACTTTCTATAGTTAGTGATGAAGCAATTGAGTCACAACTTTTTGGCTGTGACACCACAACAACGTATTGCTTATGTGTGTCGCACATACACTGTTGCACATGCTACATGTTTTCCGAAAACGTCATAAGTGCGAACGTCATGACGTTTTTCGAAAAATTTCGGAAATTTGTTTTTGTTTTACTAAGAGCTTGTTAGTTTTTGAAATCAATACAAAGTTTGGACGAGATAAAATCAGCGCTATCCATATTTTTGACGAAACTGTTCAGTTTTTTTCCCTTCTCCTGAAAAGTTGATTTTTTTTTTGCTCTTGATACGTTATGGTTTTGCACTCCTCAACTGTATTAGTTGAATTATGAGTCATTGGCTCGCAAATTGCAAGCAACTCCCATGAAAGCTTATGATTGCTCTGCCTCTGATGCCTTGGCGTGCGCCCTGCGCATGCGCCGCATAACTGACATATATTATTAGCGAGAAAAATGTGGCGCATCAAAAGCAACCAATAACCAAGGAAAGTTAATCTCATATTTTGCTTGTGTGCCAACCCAATCGATATTCTATAAAGTGCCGTTGACCAATCTGATGCCATTCAAGCTGCGTTTAATGCAGTAAAATGCGACCTCGTTTCACCGTCGTCTCTTCCCAATGACGTCGCTCACACGGGGAAGCGTTCCCGTAAGCTAGGCGCGCGATTGGCAAATTAATAGGTAGGCTACGCATATTAATTTAATCGGAACTGAGCGCTATATTGGCTTAACCTAAAAATGGCCGTATTAGCGTTTCAAATTACGCACGCCAATCTTGCTTTTAGTTCGGATGCGCCAACTTAAAATGCCCCATAAACGCGAGAATTGATTCTCTTCTCTCGCTCTGACGTCATTTCCTTTTTTCCCGTCATTCCGATCTGCTAACTAGAACGCAGATTCGCTAATGTTTAGTCGCAAATGGCGATACGTGAGCAGTTTTTAAACTGATTCAGTATTTTAATGGGAGTTTATGGGCATCCTCGTCCAGCAAAAAAAAACGGCATCACAGAGTGTGACGTCATTTTAGGGGATTTACCCTATCGAGCCCTTTCCTCATTGTGAGACCACTGCAGCTCGGTAAAGTGGATTATTTCGATGCAATGATGCATTTTGGGTAATTGACGTTCCGAAAGAACGCAGTTTGCTGAGTTGCTATAGGTAGGTGAAATATCAAGTTTTCTAGATTGTAACATTTATCGATAAGATTATTGTAGGGCCTGTGTTTAAATGGGGGAAATTCCCCGTATTATACAATTCGTACTATTTATCATTCCTTGGATGGTTCTATCCACCGTTCTCTAAAGCAAAGTCGATTAAAATGACGTGCAATCCTGACGTCACTTGTAATAACCGTATGACTCGTATTGGTGGGCTTTGGTATTCTGTGCAAGTAATTTTAGCTTGTCTATTATAAAGAAAATCGACACTTCTACGAGAAATTCTAACAGAAAAAGTAAGCAATTTGGGGTCATATTTTTAGTTTTTTCTTTTCGACTAAAATGAAATTTTGTTTATGACCAGAAAATCGATCTCAGGAACGCCCCCCGCAGTAAGTGCCCACATTTTGCAGTTTTCGCATCCCCAGGCCCGCGTCTCCATTTTGTTTATGTTTAAAGTTTTTATTTTCGAAAGCAATATGGCGCCACACATATGTCCCATTTTCGATAGGGCCATTTTCCAATGCATATGGATTTTGTGAAGGCTATATTTATGGGGTGAGGGTGAACAGCAGGGGCTGAGAAAAGGCACCAGAAACGGCAGCCGCTGAAATTGACCCAGGCGTGCAACGAGCACAAAATATGCGCAAAATTTGCACTTCTTGTCGAACGTCTCACATTTCTAATGGTCAGCATATCCTATGTGCGGCCACTTTGAACTGACCATTACGGCCGTCACTGGATTTGAAATATGGAGCAGTGTGGACTGCAAAAAGCCATGCTCACCCACCCCAAATTGCAACGAAGCTTGACTTCCTCGATGTCACGACTTTTCTGGCATATTTTGTTTCTGTCCAGTTTTTCGTCCATCATTTTTTTTTTCAACCCTGCTTTCAAAGTTGGGCCTGTAATATGCCATCTTTGTCAGATGCGAGACCCATTCCCCCATCAGGAAGCCCAACGTTTGTCCTAATTTTGATTGACTGGTCTGCCTTATGCTTGTGTCTATATTTACACCCATTTTAACGTCGATTAGCAATTTTGCACATGCCCATATCATTTCATTGCAAAACTGGTCAGCTGAGAAATTCCGTTTGCCAATTTCATCCACTGACCAAGTTGCACCATGCAAATCATACCTGGTTTTAATTTCACACATGGCAATTCATTTAAAGTGTTTGACTAATCAATGGCACATTAAATGGAACTGTATATACATAGTGCTCATATAAAGCAATTAATGCGAATTTTAGAGGTATCTGCTGATTAAACTTCATTCATTAATTTCATGATGAAAGCAATACCAACTAACCTTTAAAGGCACGGCTAAAAGGAAGCTCAGCTAATTTCTGGAATTACGTTTGCACAGGCTTGGCCTATGATGTATTCGCTGGGGAAAGTCGCTAAATGTCATTGTTTTGTCCTAAGAGGCCCCTTCTTTTGGTGTACAGTTGTCTCCTTGTTGACCCCTAAACTGTCATGTCCTTCGACGAAATTCAAACTGAAATTATCTCCGAGGAGTGGTTGTAAACCCATAACTTGACAATTTTCTTTTTTAAAAGAGTTTTATGTTTATGGTCCTAAAACTTGTCTAAAATAGAGGGCGCCTTTTTAATGTCTCCCGTTTCTTAGAAGTCGTTAAATGTTTTGGGGCACTAAAGCTATTTACCATTAGCAAGAAAGTTATATATCGTCAAAAACGAACAAAAAAACGACATGCCCGAGCCTAGCAGCTTTTTTTGGCGAAATTACTCAACAATTTAGATTTAGTTTTATTAAAAAGAATTCGATCCCCAATAAACGGGCTGCAACACGTGTCTTATATGACGACCATAATTCAGTGCCGCTCGATAATACCTTCAGGAGAAATGAACTTTAATGTCATGCACCTGTCGATAATTATTGGAGGCTCCATCATCTTTTATATAAAACGGCTTAACCTGGAGTTCCAAGCTTTACTTTCACTTAAGTGTACTCAGTGGAACATTTATTAGGAGACACCTTTAGTGGGCAGGGGACAAGTCGTAAGGTACGTGGGCTGGTGCTGCGGGGAGTTTGGGGGAGTTCAACCGGTTTAATTAGAAGTCATAAACGGATGGTTTTCTGACTTAAGTACTTAAAATCCTGCACAATTTTGGACATAGGCCTAGGCCAACTAAAATTTATGCTGAGCATGGCGTTTAGAAATAATATTTCATAATGCGAAAAAAGGTTGGGCAGCACTTTAGGGTCGTCCACTTTACAAATTCGGCAAGAACTACACAATGGATTCACGGATACTTTCAACCAAAATGAAACAGTATACAGATTCAAGTAGGTCTATTGGTCGAGGACAATGCGTTAAGCTCAGGGCCCATCGGGACTATTTCATGAAAAGATGAAGCCCTAAAAAGATTCCGCAGAAATGAACTTCAATAAAGACTTGTCAGATCGATGACGAGTAGCCTTGAAATTTTAATAGCACTTACATGTATAAATTTACCTTATTTTCTGCGGTTTGCAACAATATCTTTAGAAATACAGGAGCCCCTCGACTAATATCCCCCTGCTATGTTGACCATCTACATATCCAAGCTACATATCAAATGCTTTTTAACTCAAGTGATGCCCTATCATTATCATCATCACCACAAAACTCCTTTTTTGCAAGCAAACATCTGCACTTCTACTTGGCAAGATATAACATTATATTGAAATTTAAAATTTGCTCAAAACTGCATTTTGATGGAACTGCATTGATGACGTGGTTAACCAGATCTCAGTATAAATTTTCCATCAAATACATGTATTTAAAAATCAATTATAGCATGCTCTAAAATAAAGGATTTTGTGTCTGACAACATGTTTTTAAATCCCTACCGTTCTCACCCAATATAGTATAATTGTTTTCACCAAAATATTCTCATATCAAATGACGTAAACGATTCGAGATGCTGTCCAACTGACCAATTGAATGTTATGCCTGCTTTCAGGGGTGCTCATGAGGCATATGCTGACGAGCACTTTAGCACATAAAAGCTACACCTAAAACGTCCACTATTTAATCTGCGATCCAAACAAGTTTAAGATTTCAGATAAGCCCTGATATTGTATAACAAAAGTAAAGCGCAGGGAAGAGATGCATGCTGGGAATATGTATTAGGGGTGGCTCAAATCCATAACAGTAACAAGCCTAGTATTACTAAACGGTTGAATTATTCTTTTTGAAATATACTCGCCGAAAATATAGCGGCATTGAAGAATATATGAAAAAAAGAAGGCATAAAGCAGATTTTAAGGGGGATAAAAATGCCACCCCTCTGCCTTTCACGCATAGCCCTAACCATTCTGTAGCTGTCCACTCGCATTCTTCATGTCCATTTAACAGACTATATTCAATTGAACGACCACTGAATATTATCAGAATATAACTATGTTACCGTTTTTGAAAAGTAAACCTCGTGTAGAAGGTATAGGAGGGATTGGAGCAGGGGTCATAATCTCTCTCACATGCTTGATCCCACCTGTCCCCCTTTTTAATGCATTTCATAAATGGCCTTCCCAAAACCTCCTACTTATTTACTCCAGGAACCTTTTTACATCATATTATAATCTCCCTTTTGTGGTCCTGAAATTGCTATTACGTTTCCAATGCTCCATTCTGAGGATAGCCCAGAAATACACACGGCCATTCTGCGTGGATTATTTTGGCAACCATTTTCATTGAAATCTCGAACCACATGTCAAGGGAAAGGCAACATTTTAAAGATCGCATCTCGATTTGTGTTCGCCATTAGATTCTCACTGCCAATACAGTGTACTTAGAAATGTTTATCTGATGAGTATCGGGCCAAACAACGGAGCATGTGCTTTATTTAAATTTTTAAACAAACATTTTCTCGATTTCGTGTGTTATATCGGCTGATGTTTGAGATCTCGTGTAGTTTCGAGCGATTTGAAAATATGTGAGTAGATCATTTTCCTACAAATTATAGCCAACGTTTAGTACTGTCCATCCAATATGCTTACAGGGTTACCGAACCGTTTGCTGTAAGTTGTTGTTGTTTTTTGTGAGCTTTATTTTTTGTTCTGGACAAAATCATAATAAATGGCAACAGTCTAATTATGTTGTTAACCTTTCGAACCTTAAAACAAATTGAAGATCATTTGGGAAAAGCCAGAGAGGTATTGAAAGCAGGAGGTTGAGCGATGTTGGCATGGTGGCCCTAGCTTTGGGGAAAAATGAAATAAGGCAAGAAGTTGTACATGAATTACTTACTGTACGAGGAAGAGGGCTCCTCAGCACGTTCCCAAAATCCAACTCGGGATCACCCGACGGGTGCCATTACGCCACTCATAACTCCTGATAAATAAGACAAGGTGTTGCCACCATAGGAAGACCTACACTAAATTTTGGCTGTAAATATGCACCTAAAGCCAGTTCAAGTTTACTAAAGCAGTAATGAAGACCAGAGATCCGGATCCTAGAAAAGTGAAATTCTTGAAATACAAGTTTTATGGATTTAGTATTTTTCTGGATGCTTTATCTGCATGGATTAGTAGTTAATTAGCGATTGGGATTGATTGAAAATTGTGATTTCATTTTAACTGCTTTTTCTTTTTGATTTCTGTCCAAAGATGGCAGTGCATGGCGTAATACTGCGGGCACATTTAATCAATTTTAACTTTACCCTACTGTTATTTATCCTTTTTTACTAGACTGTTATACATGGCTCACATTTTGTATTATTAAATTGCCCTTTTCATAAAAATAGACCGTGACTGTTGCATTTTCTGGATGATGTAAGCTGAAATGTTTTTTTTAATGTTACAAATATGATCCTAATTTTATTACGACTAGTAAAGATGTGATAACTTGTTCGTTATTGAAAACTTGGATCTCGAATTCCAGTTTGATTTTGCCAGTAATTTATGCAGAAGTTTGGCAAAATTCTATCCAATAAATGATCACCTCGACGCACTGGGCGTTGAGGTCTTTCTCATGTTTATGAATATTGATTGGGGTTGTTTGCTTGCTTCGAACTGGTTGCACAGGGAAGATAAACGATGACCCCCTGCATTTAGGCAAGAAATGTTGGTGACTTTATGGTATTATAAATCACAACTAAAATGTCCCCAAGTGCCAAAAGAAAAATGGACCTCTAGACCATCTTAGCAGCAACAGCAGCAGCAACAACAACAAAGCACGGATCTGACTTTGACATGGCAATATACAGGGTAATTGCGAAGAAGTTTAAAAATGAAGCGCTGTTAGGGGCAGGGGATCAGCATTGCGTAAAAAAACCACACTGAACTTGGTTTTTCCTTAGAAATCAAGTTTTACTTAGACCGAGGTATGCTGGCCATTTCAGCGCGCCTCAGTCAAGGATGACCACGAGTGGAAAAAGTATGAAAAAAACCTTTGTAGAAAAAATTGATGGTAAAAGCTGAAATATGTTGTTCTGTGAAAAACGTCATGTGCCCTTCCACGTGCCGTTGAGGAAGGAACGATGTTTTGTGAATGATTGCAATGGTTGTAAAATGAGTAAGATATGACAGGAGTGAGGGTAAAGCTCCGCTGAGTCCACCTGACACCCTTAGGTGCAGTTTTGACCTAATTGCTGATGGGTTGCCATCTGTTGGCTGTTTTTACGAATGCCAATACCAGGAAATGGGTCTAGGGATTGTATGGATTTATGAATAACAGGAAATAATACTACCAGTCAATGGCTGAGAATGTTGGGGAAGGACTGTGCGTTCAAAGTTGAATTGCCCTCCTAATTGGACCGAATTTGAACCGAAGTCTTATGCCAAAAACATCATAATTGAAATAATATATGCAATTAACAAAAACTATTCCAATGTCTATTGTTGCAGTCAAACGTTTCATACAGTTTAGAATAAGTGGTCAGTAAGCAAAGTTAGTCAAATAGGTCTATATGTATTTAAATATTCTTTAGATACAGCACATGAGCATCTGGCGCCCCCTCATGACAAAAATTACTCTGCTAAGAGAACTGTTTGATTTCCGCTCCATTGACCTCATTTATTGTCTTAATTTTGCAAAGCAATTGATAATTGAATTGCAAACAAATTGACGGAATTACGTATTACAGCTTAATTTGCCGTTAATTCGTTTAATGACTGTCGTTAAAAAAAATTACTTTTTCACTCGAAATTCGTTTACTTCTTTAGCGTCCCACTTGAGTACAAATTTAATGGCTGTTAAAATTTGGGTTTATGACAATTTAAGAATTCCTCTAAGGATGTGTATAGAGATTATTATCTAAGTTGCTTTTAATTCTTTGGCACATCGGTAATATAATTTTACTGTTTCTTTTATTTTTTATTTTAACTTGTTGGAGCGCAATCTCAAAAACGATTTTTCTCCCCTCGAAATTGCTGTAATTTAAATTGTTGTCACGATTTTTTTTCGAGAAGAAATGCAAAAATACAAACCTGCAGCGATTATCATTTCATTCTTCAAACTTAAATCATTTTAATGAAATTCAAATTCTCGGTTAGATAAGCCGGTCGTTTTATTTCATTCCCAAATTACTAGTAAATGAGATTATTTTTGAATTTAGAAGACTTTTACCAAACCAATAATAATAAAAATAGCAGTTTCGTTCAATATATAATCTTTATTTTTAGTAAAAAAAAGTGGAAAACGTAAATTTATGCAGTTACCCAACAATATTTGAGCGTTCGCGTTAAAAATAAACGACGTGGAACGAATATTAACCTTGATTATCTGATGAGTGGAGGAAATATTATGTGCACATTCACAATCTTGACAAATTCATTTGGCAACGGTTTGGGAACGAATTTTTAAGGTGAGAAACTGGCCACTTTGGAATTTTTTTTGCTCTACAAACGAAATATGTCCGAATCTGATAATGCCAAATGTGTAAATGTAAAAAAAAAGTAGGAAAAATATAAAAAACCTCGAAAACCATTAAAGTGGTGCGCAAAAGCAAACGTCAAAAGCAAAAATGATGTTTGAAAAAGTGCGTGTGTGAAAAAGTAACCAAGAAATTTGAAACAGGTGTGACATTAAACACACAGGAATAATTTCAACCTTACTATTCAACCATGTCTCCTCTTTGCTGTTTGGATAAAAAAGTGGCTTATATGGCATTGGGCGTAAAAAGTTGTCTGGCGTCTTACCAGAGGGGGAAAAGAGTACCAGCCATATCCGACATATCGAACAATTTCAGCACAAATTTCTTATAGGCCTACGTACTCTTTCCCCGTAAAAATACTTTATGTTCGAAAACTTGTGTATACATACATGTACTGTACGATTGGCATTGTTTACCTATTATAATAGTTTGGGTTAAAGGGTTTTTATTTGCATATGGATAAGCTTGAGTGAGCACTAATTCACTTATGAAGATATATGCACCTTATGAAACTTTAATAAGAACTGTAACTGTAGTGTCAGTGTTAGTTCATAAACATGTTTAGTTTTCACTTTAAATACTAGTTATCTGGTGAAGCACTGTAAACTGCTAGATTTTATAAGTCTAGTAGTGATGTTGTTACATACACGTTTTTACGTGCTTTAGATGATAAAGATCCCTTGCGTAACGTGTAGTACTTCACACTGTCCAAAAATAGCTTTAATATACCAGGGGTCCTCCGTTAATATTGTCATCAAGATAAACTATGGCCGTGCCTCGGTATAGTACTTCCAGTCTTCCATCGACCATTAAATAACTCGCAAGGTCACTTGGCATGTTACTTGTCAACAATGAGTTTGCACATCATCACGCAACATTGCACCGTATAAAATTGTGTAGTATTTGATTGACATTTATGGTGGATAGTCATTAATAAATACACGCATAAAACATGCTAGGACTATAAATGTGCATGCTACTCCAAAACAGTAATTGAGAAATTGATTATTTAATAGTCCAGATGTATTTCCTCGTTGAACTCTCATCATGAATGGTGGTCATGCGCCTCATTTATCATTATTACTTCACCATCGTCCTTCTTCACTTCCCTGATACCCCCCTCAACTCTTCAACACATCCCCCTTACCATCCGCCATGAATACAAGGTAGCTTCAACTTATCGAGTCAAGATTTATCCATTAACGAAAGATTAAGTGGATAGGCATGACTATTACCTGCATCTTTATCAGATATTGAAAGTTATGTCGAGTTCAAGAATTTCGAAGTTGGCGTAGTATGTGGAAATTGGAGCCATGAAAATAATTGTCAATTATGACGAAAGATTACTGTTTCCGATACTACTTTTGTGCGCTGAATATTTTACTATAAAAACCCACCCAAAAACATTTTTTTTTCTTATCCATGTGACAATTTTAATTCGGTCGCGGTATTGATATTAATTGTGAAAAGTAATAAAGAATTCTTGAAAGAGGGCAAAAAATCAATTATGATGTTAAGAAAAGGGACCAGATAATAAATTATGGTACGAATTATGACCACTATTTAAAAACTTGATTTTCGGAAATGCGAGGTATCAACTCCCCCCACCTGTGAAGTAGGGGGAAAAGCAATTTTTTTTGCATTTTTTTCGCCTGGACTTCCCTCTCCACTTAATATTCCTGAAAACAAAGCCTCGTAAAATCTTCACTGACAAACATGTGGTTGAAATAAAAATACCACACTTATCATCAAAAATATTGTTGGGTTTTGCTTATAGATTTGAAAATTGTTGGTAAAACCTTGCTTAACACTTGACTTCATTTTTCTCCCCTTTATAATGCAAAATTTTATGACATCTGTCCGCATTGTCTTTTATATTGGTTTTTATAATCCTGGCTTCAGAAAAAAACTGAATGAAAAGTCATAAAAATTGCATAGGAACCACTCCTTTTTTAAATTCCTTACATAACAAAAATGTAATCTCAACAAATATATGCGTGTACACCTGGAGCAACAATTTATGATATTATTCCTAGCTTGTCAAAGGCGAAAATTCGTTCAGAAATGTTGAAAATGTATCAGCAACTTAATACCACTTCTAGTATTAAGTACGATATTCCTAAATTGTTGTGGCCACCATTCAACTCCCGATGGGGGTCGTCTTCTCTTTTGACGAAGGCGAAATAGGGGGAATCCCTATATATGTATTTACTAATGTTAAAGGAAAGTTAACTGATTGTAATTTATATATACATGTATACAAGCGTCAACGTTTACACAATGTGAGAAAAATAAGTGTTGTTAACGAAAATACTGAGAAACTGTTTCACATGCTCACAAAATGTTCTTCCACCTAATGACGGACTGGTGTTTTTTAAGGTGGGATTTTTTTGTTTGTTTTTGATTTAATGATTATTTTTTGTTACGATTGACGTAAAAATGGTGTTCGTCATGTACAATTCGAAGCACTGATTATTTAAAGAAAGTTTGGTCATGGGTAATATAATGTGTACTTGTCAAGTTGAACGCCTTCAATTTATGGCTCGTTTTGGGGAAAAAAGGAAAAACATTACAAATATCAACTGAGTAAAGTTTATGGCGATATACAATTACGTTGTAAATGGTAAAAAGGCATTTCAGGTAGTTGTCATCAAGATATGACGACAAATTGGTATTGTCAATTCGCTATTGTTTTATTAAAAGTGGCAGAATTTCCAGTTATCGTTAGTATGCATGCATTCTGTATTTGCGCGCACTGTCACGTTTTGAACTGCTTCAGTAAAAGCATTTTTAACCTATCATCTAAAGGCGTTCAGCTTTATTTTTTAATACTTTGTAAAGGCTTTGTTAGTGATATACATGTAGGTGAAATATAATTGGCAAACTCAATATTGTTTGTTTTTAACTGAGTGTAACCATGGGATTCCGAGCGTTATACTAAATTCTTTCCGAGAATAAACTCGTTACCCATAGGTAAATAACGACGGAGTTAGAAGAAAATGATATTCAAAAATTTGGCGTTAGAATAACAGGAAAAATTCATTTTCAAATATTACAAAGGCGTTTACGCCTAAAATTATGATACTGCTTATTTGTCGTTTGCAGGGGAAGGTGACGGATGGAAAACTTTATTTGTTCTTTATTCAATCAGTTTTCCATTGAAAAATGTGAAGTGAAACCAGATTCCAGCCAGTGATAGTTTCGAGCTGAAAATCGTAATAAATTATGCGTGTTTAATGTTGAAATTAAGATTTGTCATTCAGTCCAGTCTGATAATAAAAATGGCGCAATTATTTCTGTAATCTGCTAAAAACGTAGATATTCGTGGAAATTTCCCTTAGCTTGGTATCTGGTTGTTTATAAGAGCCGGTTTGTTGAACGGAACTTTCATAACTCTTCAAAATATTCTCACTGTAGCAACATCATCATTCATATGTATATCTATGTTCATTGAAAGTCATTTTGTATACGTTGCGACCCTTGTTTTTAGGTCTATCGCACGTCGCAGCATTGATGTGAAAATATGATAAAAATCCGTATAATTTCTCGTTTCCATGCGTAGAAAATGGAAAACATACGCACGAAGCTACGTGATTCTTTTACAAATAGATATTATTAAGTTACAATAATAATTTATCGCTTTTTATGTGACTGCTAAATACGTTTAAAGAAAACTGCACTTAAACATACATGTTTTGGTGTGCTAACTTTGATTTCTAAAGAAAATCAGGTGATTGTTGTTAGACTGTAAACGTAGTTTAGCAATCACTATTTTGAAGTACATGTATATGGAAGGTTCTTTTTTAACGAATAAAAATCTTTCCTAAAACTAATCAGTTGCCATATACTTGCAGTTTTTGATAGCATTTAGGAAGTCTAACAGATGATTATTTCTAATTTACTGAAACTTTCACATCGTTCATCAACGATATGATTGTTTTCCATCACCATATCTCAGTTTTACTACTATTATTTGTGGTGATATGGCGAGACTTTGATCAAAGCTTTATGGTTTACCCCTCAAAAATTGAACCATATATTTTTGAACATCATATGAATATCAAAGTACATGTACGTTCCTCTCACACTTGCTCGGTATGCAATGACTAGTTTTCCTCATTTGGAAGGTTTAAGGCCTTGTTCTTTCTTGTATCTCCGTTCACCATTTTAATCTTCAGAATGACATAATTATTATTATACTGTTCATAAATTTAACACAAATCTAGATGTACAAGGTACGCTGTCCAGGAGTGCAAAAAAACTGAAGTTAAAGATTGATACTGTATAAAAAATATAATACTTCAAGTTTTGTCACCTTTAACCGTGTTAAGTAATTCTTAAATGATATCGCTGCATGTTTCAATTTGTTACCGGACACCATTTGAGAAAATCCTGTCAGCAAATTGTTTTTCTGAATGCGTTTCAAATGAAAAAGTAGCCCGGACTATCTTCTCTTCGCGCAGTTTTCATTATCAAGTCAAATGGAACCAGTTTTTTTAATCTTAGTTCTGCTCGTACATAATGCATCAGAAAATACCAACAATATTTTATATAAGGTCAGAAAACGTGCTGCCATGGCATGTATCCAAAAAAAAGTGTCAAATTTTATCATTTTGAATTGTTGTCTTAGACATTTGTTTTTGTTGTGACAGCAAGAAGCAAGTTGTAATGCCACTTAAATACTTGAAAGCTAGTTTTATTTTTTTTACCCTCCAATTTCATCTCCTTCCCACTAATATTTAAAATATGTTGGCAGGTCAAACTCGTAAAAATGATGAAAGTTTAAGTTTAGAGTCAGATAAGGGGCCTTTTTTTATTAATAAAAATCAATTGCAACAGCAATCGATTGGATATTATTGCTTAAGAATTATAGTGCTTTAAGCACAAATATTGTAATGGTTCTGATAAATATGTATTACATTTAGGATTCATAATCAGAGTTAATTTGCTTAGGAGGGGAGTTTTTATCTTTTCTCACATAGCTGAGTATTTTCGAATTAGTCGTGCCACGTAAATACAAAGCGATAAATGTATATCTTACGGTACTTCAATTTTGTCCATGAAGCTCTAGCACACGTTAACAATCCCACTATCCCACAATCCCCTGGGCTCTGTTTTGAATTGTGGGATATAGCGAACGCATGCATGGGAACTGTTAGACCCGGCTTTAGATTACCTTAATCTACGAAGCTGTTATCATTAAGAGGATGATACACCCAATAGCTGCAATGATAAAAATTTATAAAACAACTTTTGATCTAAATAGGCACTTGTTTGGGAGTTTTTTCGTTCCTTACCCCAACCTTTACCCACTTATTGTCTCAGTTTTCATATCGGTTGTGCGAGGGGATATTTAGTGTGGGAGACAACGACCATCTTTCGTCAATATCAGAACAACAACTACTGGTCAAAGTCTCAGGCATACTAGCATCACATACATGTACAAAGTATATGTGAAAACAAGCAAATTTAAAAGTATATAGTGTACATGCATAAATATGTTGCAAAATTAGGTTAATACCATTTCACGCGCATTATTTGGAATTTTTATATTTTAAATAAATGAAAAATATGAAATTTTAGTTTTTTCACCCATTACTTGTGTGTATATTGATTCTAAATAAGAAATTTGAATTGCCAATTAAGGTGAAACGAAGGTCATAAGATTTAAGAAAAGCTATTAAGATTGTGCAATGCAACTTATTTGTCTTTATTGACGCCATAACTTACCTAAAACGAATCGTTGTTTCGTCCTCAGTCAAGACTTAAAATTTGTCAATTAGTAAGCACAGGCCTAGTTATCGTCCTTCCTGTTGCATCACTTAAATCATAAATTTTCACTTTTAAATTTTGCGTTATTTTGGCAATAGGTTTTGCGGGCCCGGTAACCTCGATGATTAAAACATAAGATTCGTCGACTGGTCGCTAAATTCTTTTCCCCAGATAATTAATTCCCTTCACCTGATTGGACGAGCGATTGCCCGTCGTCCATTTTCATCTCCATTTGATTCGCGACGCAACCCTGAGGTTCTTCTCAATATGTGATATGGTTTGTTATAAATATAATCATCGTATAGAAGTTAGCTAATATGTGTGAAATGTCACACTTTGTTATTTTGTTAGTAAATCCCACAACGCTTCGATAACACGGCCCAGGTAGAGATTGCCAATGGCTTTTTTATTGTGTACTATAACACCTGACTAAGGAAAAGGTTTTCGCCATTGTCCTCCGCCCCCCAATACGTCAATTTCTATAGCATTTCCAATTACTTTCTATACAACTGTTTGTGTGTGTCTAACATTTGTGTACACAATTGTATTGTGTGGCTCGAAGATTTTGGTGATTTCCTCTGGGAGCAAAACAAATACGCTCGCTTCGGTGTGAGCGTCGACACACACATATCTGCGTTCAAATAAAAATCTATTTTTATTTGATGAAAGGCCACATGACGATTTCAATAAGTTGGCGGCGCTAGATTGGTGTAGCGCCACGCATTTAGTTGACTTTGGATATTGCAACATTTCGGCCATTGTTAGGCGAAATGTTAAATGGATGAGATAGAGCGCCAGGGTTTTTTGGTTTGGGGTCTAATGGGAATTAAAGCGATGGACCTTATGGGCGATCCTCCACTTGGGACGCTGGAAAGTCACAGGGTTCGTCCATGATGCGAAGTCATTTGCTTCGTGTCAGTTAATCAAAAAAAAAACCACGACGGCAAGATGGCTACCCCAAAACTTGCTGTTGTCGAAATGCAGTGCAAGAGAGGTAGCGCTTTTGAAGGGTACGAATATATTTGGAAAAATTAATCGGCGTTGTCATCGCCTCGCGAAATCGCTTTCCAATTTCATCTTTTATTTATAGCTTTTATTAGACCTTCGTTACAAGCACGTTGATGGCGATAATGATCGAGGCCCATTTGATATTGGTCGCACGCCTCATGGGTGGGCTGCTTGTCACGCTGTTCGTATCATTTGGGTGCCAGTGAAAAGCTCGGATTGATTTAATTAATTAGCACGACTCGGCTCAAGTTCGAATCGTACGTAATTTTGCATGAATCATGCATGATACTGTTGTGGCGCGTCCGCCGTACCTTGCATCGTTAACGTTATTTAACGTAATATGTATGGCCAGTCGAAATTAATGCCAAATGTTGTCGCTAATTTAAGCTCAGTTCTTTTCCGATAAAGGTTTAATAACTTTTATTTCCTATTAATTGTGTGCAGAAATGTTAGTCTCACACGAAAACTTATTGTGTCATGTGGATGATGTGGAGAAATTTCCAACTGCTTAACCCTTACGTTTTCAAAATCTTATGACGTCATAGTCGATGAGGGACCGAGTCTATGCAGGGAAATGTGACGACAGATATTTCAAAATGTCAAAGATACTTAAACGTGATTAATGGATTTATAGATGAAGGGGATGTGTTAACTGTTATTCTCATTTAATGCAAAAACTGGTTAGGAATATTCAATAATCTATATAGAAAAATCGAAATAAGAAATATCAGTTGTGATTAGTTTTGTTTTTCTAAAAATATCGCCAATGCTAATGCAAATAATTGACTACCGGTATCATAAACTAATTTTTTATATAAATCAGTATTATAAAGATGCATCCCCCGGTCCCCCCCACGTTCTTTAATCCTGCACCAGTATTTTGGGCATTTTAGAATCTAAATCCCCACATTTCCCTGCAAGGATTCAATCCATCCTCGACTTTGCCGGCATACCTTTACATATAAAACATTACTCCATTGCTACATAAAATCAGAAATGAGACTTCTGAAGTCATTTGACGGATCTTTGCCATTGTCTCCACCATTCATTTGACGTCGCCAGGTCCTTCAGTGAAGCTGAAGCAGCGTTCTGTCGCCATGCATCCAAGATCCAAGATGGCATCTCGTTTGCAAGATGACTAGGGCACTAATAGGATGCGACGATAAGGAGATGAAGTCTCTAGGCGACCTCACATTTAGCAATTCTGCGTTGAAAGATGAAAATGTCTCAGGGAAAACAAAGAAGGCTGTGGAAATGTTTGGGTCAAAGAATGCGACCAGCTGTTGGTGAACGACAGATGGCGGGCCTGTAGCTCATAACTCAAAAGCGTAGACATTTTTGGTCGCATTTTTCTACCTTTGATGGAAGTGCAGGGAACAAGGCGCGAGGGTAGGGAAGAGAGATCACCGAAGGGTGCTGGGTTAGGCCCTGGGTATGAAAATTGGGGTCGAAGGTTAATGCTTGGCACGTGTCTCGACATGAAAGGGAACACGTGTTCGACGAAAAGGAAGCGGAAGGCACGGGTGGACTGTGACGTCACTAATTGATTACGCGCAAGCGTAATGGGAAAAAAAGAAAAAGGGGGCGGGGGTGAAGTGTTGATATATTAAATTTCATATTATTTTTTCAACTTTCATTAACGGTCCGTACATGGGGGTACGACAGTGGTCGTGGTTCGAAGTAATTTGGAAAGGGAATAAAAATACTTGTTTATCGAACCCCTGTGAGATCTTTTATGGCAAATAAGACAACGAAAAATTATATCGGTAATTAATTGCCATAAAGGGAGAGTTGCTAGATTAAGGTGTCCATATAAATAATTTATTTGGTGCCACGCCCAGAGATACAATTTGTAGAGTTTCTCGCGAATTGAATTCAACATGCATTAGCAGCATTAAAACACGAAATGGATTTGAATTCATTAATTATTTTAACCCCGTTTAGCTAAGTGATTATAAAACTGAGATTCAAATCTGTCGCTGCTATTTTCTCGGAAATTAAAATTTGAAAAATGTTAACGTAGGCTATGACCGCAGCTGACTCTCCTACTGTCAAAAATAGGCCTACTCCTTCAATGTGTATCAACTTGTACTGTATCTACCAAAATTGGCTGCTTTGTAATTAAATACGCATACTTAATTGTAATAAATGATAGCTTAATTTTGTTTCTTTATAAAAAATAAGATCAATCTTCAATGCATTTATTTTATTTTATTTTTGTTTGAAGTTCCATTTTTAGGTATGTCCTATGAGTGACTTTTCGTATTGCTTTTTAAACCCATCTTGGGATGCTTTGTCTCCCACATGTTCAAATCTTCTTGTCGTTTTTTTGGTTTGGGGGAAAAATGGATGAGAGGGGAGGGGGGAGCGATGCCAGAGTATTTTGATGTGAATTATGATGGCTTTCCTATCCAACTAATGAACAGTCACAACATACATGTCGGTTTCAGCCCAATGTTGGCAAGGTATTCCGAATTCATCCTATTGGGAACAATGCCAAGATTTTTAGGTAAAATTCTATATGTATTTATGGAATGAAATATTTTTTGCGCTATTCCTTCGTGATCCTATATTGCACATGTAGTGAATAATAGCAACTAAATCGCGACCCAAGTGGGTGTTTAACAGCACGTACAAATACACCAAATGGAAAAACTTGCTGGCGCTGCTGTCAATCTGCCAAAAATGTTACCGAAAACTGTTCTTTTAAAATGTTCATTGCATAACTGAAAGCCTGGAGGCCGACTCGCGATATGTATTCGTATTGACAGAAGGCAGCCACACTCTTTTGTGCACCAAGCACCGAGAGAAAGTAAAATAATTTCCCAGATAGTTTTGCTCGCTGAAACTGATGCGCAAGGTGGTCGCCATCTTGAAAATGTTTGTAAATAATGCCACGTTATTCTTTCTGCAATTTTTTAAAATTGACATCAGGGGCTATAAATTGCTCATATCCAAATTGCGCTGGTCGTATGGTTCGTGTAAATGTGTTATTGGCGTTGGTATTTAGGTCGCTAACGTAAGGTGATCAGGATTAATGAAGTTAGGTGTTTTGGACAGTTTTTTTGTTTGTTTTGTTTTTTTGAGAATCGTAAAATTTGCCATTTCTTACTATTGGTAAGCCTAGGGCCCGTATAAAAGCAACGCATTTATTCGCATTATCAAAACTCAATCTCTTGCATGTTTATCCCGGCGATGTAATAAAAATGCTTCTGGATGTGGTGGCGTTTTTTTTTTTCCGGAATTGCTGATATATAGAGCCATTAAAAGGGTTATGGGCTACTTTTATACTCCGAATACTAGAAAGTCCGAATAAATTAGTGGTTATACGCCTGCTTTTATTCTTGACCAATTAAGCCCGGTGTCTGGTCGAGTGATTAATTTGTCGCTCCGCACGCGTTAATTAATTCTACAATTTATTTCTGGCGTTTTTCTGTATGCTGCGCGCTTAGGTGGCGCCACCTGGCGCCCGTTTTGCCTAACACGTGGGCTGCGAAATATTTGCGCGGATCCGGCTTGCAAAATGTGATCCGGTAAACACGATTTCAATCAGCGCGTTAATTTGATCCTGTCACTTTTGATGAAGTTGCTTTTCAAAATCCGTTCAACTTGCTAAAATGTCGTCTCCCCTGCGCAACAACAAGCAACGTCTCAATGAGATTGACTGGCAGCTATATAATAAGCATTTATAATTTTATTTTCAATCTGTATGTGCCAGTGATCGGGGATATTGAATTCAGTCCGATCACGTTTGCAATATTGTTACCTGCTGTGTGGGGAAAATGAAATTTTAAAATTGTTGAACCTGAAGTCGGCTTATGGATCATATTACCTGTCTGCGCTACCCAGGTATGGTTCTCGAATCTCGAAATCAAACTAAAATTTAGACGCCGTTTTGTTGGTGCATACCGTGGGAAAATTCATATTTTTGGTAAAGCCTTCTTGATTCTTCTTATGTGTGTGTTTTCTTGAGTGTATGGAATGTCCACGGGATGTTTGGGTCAACGAAATGTACTTGTATTTTTTGTTATGTTTACAATACTGCTAAGGTATTATTTTCATTAATTTTGAAAAGTTTTAGTACATTAAATATATTTTAAAATTGACTTCATTGTATCATATAATATTGCTCCCAAACTTTGCCGGGCTAAATTGCCATACCTTTTAAATAAAATATGCGACGTATTAACTGAATAATTTTCCGTCTAACGCCTTTTTAAATTCACTACTTTCATTATTACTGCAAGTTTAAAAAAGCGTGCACATAATGAGTGCTTGTGGGCCTGCTTTTTAATTTTTCAAATATGAAATTAGTTAAAGTACGTTTTTTTCAAATTACTTATTTGTGTAATTGTGGGAATGCAATGCAGGCATTCAGTTTTGGCGGCCATTTTTTACTGCTTAATTTTTTTCGAAACTGGATATCTAAGTCCTGGAGTGCATTAGTTTGAACTTGAAAAAAGCTTTTTGTTTCTGACTTCGTTTTTTGCGTCGCCCGAAATTTCTCATAAATCGTATTTTTAAGTGAGTTGAAATTTAGTTTTTGAGGTATGACAGAAAAAATTATAGAAATTGTCGATGTAAGTAGGTGTAAAAGTTGTGTTCCACCCAGTCAATTTTTGGGTGCATTATCTTCTTCATCAGAGCAGAAAATGTTAGGGGCATAACTATACCCTGGTGCGACTGATTATAGGTTACACGCATTATAAAATCATTTTGGCATGTTAAGTTTCTGGATTTTCATTTATATTCGAGAAAAAAATGAAAAGTAAAGACAGGAGCTGCAAAAACATGGCGACAACTATGATGCTCACAACTATTTGATAAAATGAATTGTTAGACGTGAGTCATAACATTAATGCTCTTAAATTGCGACGATTAATTCGTATAGAAGGCTACCACCCATAAAAAATTATGCAGGTAAAAAGTCGATGTTTTGAAGAAAAAAAATCATTTTTTCAGTTATTTTGATCTTAAAAGTATATACGCTCATAGAATGACTTTCAAATAATAACGTTAAAAAAGAGGAGCGTGGTTTAGTTGCACTTGACTAGATACGACGAGGGTTTAACGTGCGAAAATCACCACATATATAGTATATTAGCTCCTATATTTTTTTATTGATTTTGTAAAACAATTGAAACGCGGGATATCTGGTTTTTGTACCGAAACGTTTATTAAAAAATTTCAAATTTTGCTGATTCACGTGACTTTCCAAATCATAATTTGAGCGCTAAAAAACGGTATTTTCAGACTTTCTATTCAACGGCTATTCGATTTACTTAAATAAACGTTTCAAATTGAATTTTTGAAAAATGCAATAATCTTCTACCATATTCGCGATAATTTCATTACAATTGCTCTATTATACCAGCAATACATGCTGTTCGTATACTGTAAGCTCAGAAATGCAGCTCAGTGTAACAAACAGAACATAGACATTTATATTTTAAAAATGTGAAAAGTTGGTTTACCGGTTTTCGCACACCAGTGTTCGATTTTATTTTGCTAGATTTGTGGTATCGTTCAATGGTCGTACATAATCAACACTTACCCAGTAAGTAGAAAAGAACATTTTTTATTTTTAAAAAAAATTAAATGCTCTAATGAAATCTAGAAAAGAATCTTTTATGTTGAGGTAGCAAATGTTTCTGAGACGATTCTTTTTATTTGATAGTTTCGCTTCTGTTAATATACATGTATGTCTCTGTATGCATTCCATTTTGTATGCGGCGTTGTATACAGTATGTAGGTCTACAGTAAATACAAAAGCGATTCAATTTCATCTTCAAACATTTTTAGAGGCTTTGTTGCTCTGTTTTTCATCGCAGAAAGTATACACCAGATAATACGCAAAATAAACAAAACCGACAAATATGAAATATGTATATATATATATATATACTGTAGTAGCTGTATTTATAGATCTGTCGAACAAACATAGCCATGCATTCAGGGATCCAAGTAGTCTAAAATAATTTATATTATTATTGTTTTACAAAATCGCAAGTGGGAAGTTTTCCCTTTTAGCGTGTTAACTGACCCCATGGTTAGTTGCAGTACGTCATGCAGGATTTCGCCTGTTAAATTGGTCTGCACATTTTTTAAAGGCGGAAATGAGCTGATCTACCAAGTACAGTAGATCTACTCTGTAGGTTTATTCGTGGATCTTTCGCTCTATAGCTAGATATTCTTCTGCCTCGACTCCTGTGAAACAATGTAAAAATGTGGCATTAAAATAACACCGGGTGCGAGTGATGCGTGATAAATGCCTGCGGTGACCTTGCCCAAGGAATAGCCCGAATTAGGCATCGTCTTCCCGAAATTGTTATTCATCATCTATTTATGGTTGTCCCCTTCCTTGGCATTCTGGCCGAGACAATAATTTCTCTTTTGGCAATATTACAAAGCGCATATATCGCAGAGCTGCGTTTTGCAGTTCGCTCGTTTATTTCTCAGATGGGCATAAAGAGCGATTCCTGAGCCGAGCAGTTTTGTCTTTGTGGACTTTTTACCATTATAGTTTTCTATTTATGAGTACTTTTAAATGCGTCTCGCCTAACGCAGCACCGACGGCTCGTACACAAGGTCTTCCGAGCCGTCTCTTGTCGGTTAGGAATTTTCACCTAATTTGGAGAAAAATAACTTTTCTCAACATTAATCTCATTTGTAAGTCGCCGAACGGAACATCGTCTTAGAACGCGCAATTTGTGAGATGGGCCTATTAATGATTTGAGAAAAGTGACGACGCTGATGGATGTTATTTTTGTCGGTTTATCTTAATGCGTGTTGCCCAGTGCGTCCGTGAGTTGGCGCCGTCGTTTCAAATTGGAATAGACGGGAAAGTACTCGCCACTGATTTGAGTAGCCGATATTTCGCGAATTATACTGCTTGAAAATGAGTGGTTCCTAAGGCGTAAAGAGGCCAAGAGACAAAATCGAAGGTATTATGTTGGACCACGAATAATATTATACGTAATAATATATGTTTTTAAACAAAAATTGTAATTACTTTTTAAGACAATCACCAATCGCACGGTCAGAAGAATTGCGTGGTCATTTTTAAAAGAATCAACCGTTTGTCGACCGACCATTCCCAGATCGATACAGCAAATATGGGCCATATATGGACATATATGACTTATTCCATGCATCAGTGGTCCCCAACCTTTTTATCGCCCCGGACCGGTCAACGTTTGATTATTTTACCGCGGCCCGCTGAGGGGGGGACGTTGATTCTTTATATTTTAGATTGTTTTGATTTAATAATTTTCATTTAATTGTATTTAAACATGCCTTCAAAATAAAATACAGTTCCATCAAAAAATGAATATAATGTGATTTAAGGTTTTAACTCACTAGAACGCTAAAGCAATGAGAATAATTTCACGTTCCTTGGGCGGCCTGGTACTATTTGATCCACTGACCGGTACCGGTCCGGGGGTTGGGGACCACTGCCATACATGATTAGATAAGAAATTAGACCTATATGGCCATGTATATCCATATGTTGTTCAAATGAGCCCATAAAATCCGTGTATGTCCGATGTATGCGCATGCATATTTTTACATTCTTTTATAATTATATCCAAATGAGTCAACAGGCATGTGTTAACAAATAAAATATAGTAACCTGTGTTAAAGTTAAGCATTTCTTAATATTAACATGTATTACATATTCTTAGAGGAAGCGAGCGGTAATGAGATTGTATTAAGTAGAAAATCATATGTTTACATATATGACCAAGTATGCATCCATGTATGGCTTCATCTGATCAAATGTTGTAACAAATTTTTTATAAGTGGCCCTGTTTATAGTCATATGTCTTTGTGCATGGCCATCTATGGCTCATAATTGTCAGTTATGACATATATAGTCCCATATACGGCCATATTCAACTTCTCCACCCGGGTGTAATTAAATGGATGCCTTTAAGTGGGTATTTCGGTGAGATATATCCGTACGTGAACATTATTGACTCATACCTTGTCGATTATTATTTTCAGCAAATTTAGCGAGCAACGCTTGGCTATCTTTTCCCCAAAAACTGCACTCTAGGCAGTCCCCTTTCTCCAAACCTTAAGCAGTCGATTTCTACTTACTACGGGGGTATCACGATAACCGTAAAAGGTGTCATTATAACGTTCTAATAAAGCTTCCTTTTGTCTCGTTTTTTATAGGTTCCTCGTCCGCGTCTCAGAGTGAAGACGAAGCCCTCACCGGAGACGAACACGTGTGCGGCAAGTGCAGGGGTGAGTTCGTGGATCTCGCCTCGTTTTTGGGCCACAAGAAGCACTGCTGCCGAAAGCGCGTAGTGTTCATCGTGGACGACGAGTATGAGGACGAGCTGGAGGGCGACCGGAACCTGCCCTTTCTGAGCGAGACCGAAGACTTTGACGCGGAGGAAGCGGAGGCCTCCGCCAGCGCCCCCAACGCCCCTAGCTCCTGCCCCTCGAACGTGTCGGACGACATCGGCCTGGTTCCTTCCATGTCCTCGCTGACCATGCCGTCCAAGTGTCAGGAGGACATAGTCAACAACAACGAGGTGATCGACAAGGAGGTGACCGTGGTCAAGTCGGAGGACGACCAGGGAGGAACGGAGGAAAAGGTAGAACTCATGGAAGTCGAATTCGAAGAGTCCAAAGAGCACATTTCCCCAGATTCCCTGAGCGTCTCTGGTAAGGAGCCCAGCAGTGCTTCGCTACCTCATCTGCCTCTCTTGTCGCCTTCGCTCTACTCAGCGGCGTTTCCGTTCGACTCCAGCCCTGCCCTGTCCTCCAACGTCCTGCTTCAGAGCCTGCCCAACACCAAGGTGGCCGTATCTCAGATCAGCGCAGCCGCAGCCACCGCCCTCAACGGCGACAAGGCCGATATGCAATCCTCCACCAAGAACACAGAACTGGACATCCTGCACTCCACGCTCTACAGCCTGCAGCAGCAGCAGATGCTCCAGCTGCAGCTCATCCAGCAGCTGCAGCAGCAGCTCGTGGCCAACAACGTGAGCCCGGTGGAAGTCCCAGCTTCCTGCATCATTTCCGCCAGCAGCCTGCAAAAGGTGGCATCCTCCGTGTCAGTGTCGAGCGCCATCGTGTCCACCGCAGCGTCCATCGGCGCTGTGGGCAGCCTGGCGACTTCTCCAGTGTCCACCCTCGCTGCAACGACCCTCACCCTGAACCCCATGATCGTGCCCACCAGCACGCCCCCCACCAACAGCGCCTCCAGCGTGAGCAGCAGCAGCAGCACCATGGGCAACATCGGCAGCACCATCCTGAACGTGGGCTCCCCCAGCGACCTCAAGGAGCCCAATTCTCTGGAGCTCCTTCAGCGTAGCGCCCAGCAGGTGCTGAACAATGCCAGCCAGGGCCTGCTGAATGCAGACCTGCAGTTCCGCAACGGATCCTCCAAAAACGGCAAGGGAGGCCTGAGCGGCTACGACTCCAAGACCGGACACTACAGCCGAAGCGATGACTCCTTCTTCAAGCACCGATGCCGATACTGCGGCAAGGTCTTCGGCAGTGACAGCGCCCTGCAGATACACATCCGCTCCCACACGGGCGAGAGGCCCTTCAAGTGCAACGTGTGTGGCAACAGGTTCTCCACCAAGGGCAACCTGAAAGTCCACTTTCAGCGGCACAAGATGAAGTACCCCCACATCAGAATGAACCCTCATCCGGTCCCGGAACATCTCGACAAATACGTGACCCCTCTGCAACCCCCCTCGCCCGTCGGCCCCATGATGTCCCAGTCTCTCCCCAGCCCCACCCCCCACCACCCTCATCACCATCACCACCAACACCACCGGGCCCACCCGCTCTCCATACCCCCTCATTTGCATTCTCAGTTCACCCCCATCACTCCTCCTCCACAATCCTCGTCATCCTACATGGCATTGCCACCGACATCGCTTGCCATGGATGTCTTTTCAAAGGGGATGGACGAACACCATCACCATCAGCGACATCACGGTCCTCATCGGTCAACGTTCGGAATCCAGGTGAACGACCACGCCTTGATCTCCGCGAACCAAAGTCGAGCGCCGCTACCTACTACCTCAAGAAGAACTAGCGATGACAATGCTTCTCCACCGCCTTCCCTCCTGGCGCACGGCCTCACTTCCACTCCCCTGGCCCTGACCACGAGACCTTCCAAGAGTGATTCCCCCTCGAGCGTGATCACCAAGGCCCCTCAGTCCCCAGATATGTCCGACGAGGAAGACACCCACGACATGGACGATTATGAGAGGGAAGAAAACGACAGGCGAAGCTTGGATGGATCCCCTGTATCTCACATGCAAGACGAGCAATATCCCGACGAAGACGACATGGACGACCAAGACGATCTCGACAGCATCAGTGGGGAGAGCTTGATGAGTCATAACATGAGACCTGGGCAGTTCCAACATCACGATGGCACCTCCCAACCTCTGCCTCCCTCTGCCTCCTTGATAGAAGCGAATTCTTCCTCCAGGCATTCTGCGCCTCCCATTGCCACATTCAGCTCCAGGATCTCAGAGAGATCCAATAGGAACGATGACAGGGATGGCAATGCCGAAGAATCAGCTTCGGACGAGGCTGACAACAAAAACTACTCGCAGGACGACCACCAGAGGAGGACCCATGGGTCTTCTGGCGTGGGACATGCCAGAGGTGGAGGGGGTGAGCGACCAGGCAGCCCCTCCCAGAATCTGAACCAGGACGTGACAATGGATCCGGCCGTGTACACCCCGCTCCTGCCCAAGCCGGGCAGCAACGACAACTCCTGGGAGAGCCTGATCGAGATCACCAAGACCTCCGAGACGTGCAAGCTGCAGCAGCTGGTGGACAACATCGAGAACAAGCTGACCGACCCCAACCAGTGTATCATCTGCAATCGAGTGCTCAGCTGCAAGAGCGCTCTGCAGATGCACTACAGGACTCACACGGGAGAGAGGCCTTTCAAGTGTAAGATATGCGGCAGGGCCTTCACCACCAAGGGCAACCTCAAGACCCACATGGGCGTCCACAGGGCCAAGCCCCCCATGAGGGTCCTGCACCAGTGCCCTGTCTGCCACAAAAAATTTACCAACGCCCTCGTCCTGCAGCAGCACATCCGCATGCACACGGGGGAGCCAACCGACATGACACCGGAGCAGATCCAAGCGGCTGAGATTAAGGAGTTCTCCCAACCCCACATGGGCCATCCTGGCGGCCCTGGGGTCATCATTCCTACGACGTTACCTCACTTGTTCACTCCAATGTCGCTTTCTCTGACACCCTTGGGCTCGCCCATGACCATGGTCAAAGGAGTTCCACTCAGGAGCTCTGGGCAGTCTCCTTTGATTAAGACAGAACCTGGCACCAACACAGTCCCCAAGAGCAGTGGTGCTGCCAGTCCTGCTTCCTCTGCTGGCAGGAATACTTGCACACCAAACCTGACCTCCGGAAGCCGAGGGGTGATTCGGTGTGGATCTGCCTTCAGCGAGGGGGACAAGGACATGGAGCAGGAGAGACCAAGACGTCCAGATTCGCAGGAGTCTCCTGCACCGCCTACTTCTCAGTCATCCAACCTGATTGCCAGCTTCTCAACGTCCTTGGCAGCTCTGGAGAACCATGTGAAGAACATCAGCACGCCTCCACCTTCGCTAGCGCAGTTTGGACATCTGATGGCAGTGGCTTCCGGTGCCCTTCCGCCCCAGCATCGAAGCATCCAGGATGACCACCACCACCACCATCATCATCATCATCACCAACCCCACACCCATCACCAACATTCCTCTTTGGCTGCTGCTCACCACCACCACAGTCGCCACAGGAGACACTCTGAGCATGGTCACAACGGCACCAAGCGGTCACCTGAACTGCGACCTCCGCAATCACCCCGCTACCACGACGATGACACATCAGAGAGGACTAGCCCATCGGTCAAGAGAGAGGTGGACAGCCCACGTGTTCCAACCAACGAATGCTCGATGCCAGGATCCCCCAGGTCGCCCAGTCCGGCACCGAGTGCTTCCAGTCTGACGAACTCCGAGGCCTCCATATCCGCTTCCGCTTTGGACCTGACACCCAGATCCAGCATGATGTCGCATTCGCTGAGCGCACTGGGCTCCATGGCGTTTGACCCATCTAACCCCTCCTCCCTGGGGCTGGTCCCCTCGCTGGGGTCCTTGCCCATCTCCATGGTCGGTCGCTCCAACACTACATGCAACATCTGCCTGAAGACATTCGCCTGCAATTCCGCGCTGGAGATCCACTATCGAAGTCACACCAAAGAGAGGCCCTTCAAGTGCGACGTGTGCGACAGGGCCTTCTCCACCAAGGGCAACATGAAGCAGCACATGCTCACTCACAAGATCAGGGACCTGCCTGCCCAGTTCTTCGACAAGGGTTCAGAGTCTATGGACACCACTCAATCCTCGCGGCCTTCTCCACCACCTCCTCCTGCACCCCATCAACAGCACGTCTCCCAGATCTCGCCTTCTCCAGCCTCCATGGCACCCCACTTGCAGACGTCCCATCACCAGTCTGTGTCCCTGTCGCAGAGCTCTCCGTTAAGCCGAGGAGATGGTAGCACCAGCAACAGGATCTTGGGAATGATGGCCATCGCTGGTGAAAGCCAGTCCAAGAGATCTGCCAGCGACTCCATCGGCGGAGACCACCACTCCTCCAACCCCAAAAGATCACCCGGACTTTCCAAACACCTGTGCCATGTTTGCAACAAGAACTTTTCGAGCGCTTCTGCGCTGCAGATCCACATGCGAACGCACACGGGTGACAAACCTTTCAAGTGCAATGTGTGCGAACGGGCCTTCACCACCAAAGGCAATTTGAAGGTAATTTCTGGGTTATTAGAATCTCACCTTAATTAAGTAAAACCTTTGTGGTATATAGCGTATAGCTATGACTAGAAGCATTTGCTCTGGGTTAAATAGTAAGCTTAGTGGACTTACTTAAGTGTAAGCATCAGTGCGCTTATGTTATACAACTATCTGCTAAATGCTAAATATTATCTTGATCAAATTGCATTCTTGTTCGCATGGTACTTACAAAGGTGGTAACGTTAGCTGTGCATGGTAAAATATCTGTCAAATTCCGTGATATTAGGGCAAGAAACTTATTTCTCCAATTGAGAACGCAGTTCTTATTTTAATCGAAAACGATTGCTTTTACGTTTCATAGGTTCACATGGGAACTCACATGTGGAATAACGGCGCTTCGAGGCGCGGTCGCAGAATGTCCATCGACCTGCCCCCACTTCCACTGACTCCAAAAGATGGCGACTACCACCTTTCCAGGCGACCGGAACACCTGTACTTTCCCTACTTGGCCTCGCCTTTCCTCAACGGCATGGCCACCAAAATGAACGAGATTTCGGTTATCCAAAGTGCGGTGATGAACAACGGAGGCCTGGTGTCTTCTCCCTCGGTGAGCATGGCCTTGGCGGCAGCAGCTTCCGCCTCCGTACTGTCTTCGATGAGCGGAGTGTCTTCTTCGACGACAACGACGACGGACAGTGCAGTGACAGCTCTTCGCCACTCGACCGAACTGGACCTCAGCTGCAAGAAATCGCCCCTCCAGGCCGAGGGTGCCAGATCTTCACCATCCCCCAACTCGTGCCCCCCAACGAACAAGTCCAGCGCCCCCACGCCTATCCGGCTGAACAGCAGTAAGCTACCAACAACCCCAATGTCCTCGCGAAGCCCCTCTCCGGCAATGAGCCCTTCGGGAAGGGAGGAAGTGCCAATCGGATCCTCCATCAACGGACCTTGGGTATGGAAGATGGCGTGCAACATGTGCAACAAGGTGTGCACGTCCCCCAACGAGCTGGAGAGTCACCTGAAGGCGCATTACAAAGTGGAGAGCAAGGATCATTTGGGGGACATTCCCAAAACTGAAGGTCTCCCGGTCTAACTGCCGGATTCAAACTCGTTTCTAGCTCCCAAAGATGGCGTTAAGATGCTGTTTTTAATCCAAAGACATTTTATGCAAGAAGTTGAATCTTTAGGTGCGACGGGCAACCGATGAACTCAACACTCTTGCATATTCAAAAGAAGTTCCTCTCTACGCACTGTGCAGGTTCAGCGGGATGGCACTGGACTCGATTATCAATCTGTGTACAAAATTTTTTCTCGATGCATAATTTTAAGACGTTTTACGGGAGATTGCGAGGATGCGGTGACTCGGATGCGGCTTTTCAAATAAATATATATATATAGATAGTACGTATACATATACAGGTCCTTAATGCACTTACAACTTTCTGAAATGTTGTCCAGCGAGAATTTAATCGATATCCTGATCGATTATGCGTGAATCTCATCAACGTGCATTTTTAACGTGGACGCTCACTGATAATAACCGAAAGATTTTTCTGGTGGAAGTTACGAACAAGTTTTAATCGTTTGGATACATCGCTGAAAGCCGGCCCCCCCATCCCCGATTTTTTCATATTTTTTATGTGGTTCCTATTATGTACCCTAGTCGCCCAAAAGAGCAAGGGAAATGCAAAATGATGGCTAGAAATACATGCAATGCAAAAACAAAATGGAGTGAAGTTACACGACGATGGACTTGTGTGTAGAGGGGTGCAGGTAAAGCACGTTTGCGGGAAGCTAAATCCGATGCTTGCTAGAGTACTTTGAAACAACAGATTGAAAAAGTAGTCGGCAGTTAGTATGGTCATCAACTATATATTAACGCAAAGAACCCTCCGTTACACAGGTATTTAATTTTGAAAATCTTGTTTTAATTTTGTATATTTGTAATTGGGATATGCAGTAACGAAGAATCGTATGAAAAAATTCCATCGATAAACAATTCATAAATCTTCCCTATATATATATACATTTTTCATTTTATAATGTTTCAAAACCTTAGAGTAGGTATGGGCTATAGTTTCCCCTCAAAATTCGAAGGATTGTTTTTCGTTTTCCCCGATTTCTGTTAATTGCTATCCTGAATGTTTTTGCCAATATTTTGTGCTCCAGTTTTTGCGCAAAATTTAATATTACATTTTCTTGAGAACATTGAATGACCTTCGGACTTCTCCAAAAGATGACGGATTGACTGCACAACTAGAAATTCTGAATTTCTATATTTCCACCTCTCTTGAAAACATCTTTTTTCGGAACCTGATTTTTTCCTGTTTATTGCATTATTTTGTGATATTTTACATTTATTTTATTGTGTATGGGTTGTTGTTAATTTTCACGTTCGAATTTTTCCAGTTCGAATTTTACTGCTATTTTGATCGCTGATTTCCATGTTTGTTTACACGTAAAACGACAAAATCAGAGTTCGGCAGAAAAAAATGGTATTAATTAAATGCTATTTAGCTGGGTGCTTGGCAAGTTGCGAGGTATCACTAGTCCGTCTGAAAGGCTTCTTGTATTATTTATCAGGTAAATCTGTTGATTCAACAGAAAATCGATGTTGCTGTTATACACACGCAAATTGTTGAAAAAGAAAACCTAACGAACTTTTTATCCATTTCTTAACCAGATTTTTTAAGATGGCAGACGCCCGGATGAATTTGCAACTAGTTTGAGCTTCAACAAACTTTTTTTTTGAACAAGCCTGAGCCTGGTTCTGAATTCTGCCTTCGTGTTTAGCTCGCAGTCGTAGCTAAATTTATTATACTGTAAACAAAAATGGAAACAAGCGACAATAACATTTTTATGATGGCGCATTTGCTTAAAATATATCTATTTTTTTCAAATCTGACATAATTTCTGGTGGGGCTTCTCAGGCTCAGTCGTATTACATAAAGCATTGATTGTATAAATGGCTTTGCTCGTTATTTTTGAACCTCGTTATTATAACGATCTCAGATTTTCCTTTCTTTCTCTCATGTCTGTCTCCCTTTTCTGTTTACCCTTTTCAAAATTCCGAGGAAATCTCCGCAAATTTTTGCGTTTTACTTGAAAATACGCGTCAGTTGTGATACATAACGTTGTTAAAAACTAATGCATTCATAATTTGAGATTCTTGGCCTTCTGAGCCAATATTAAATCGAGAGCTCGCTATATTTAGCGAGGTATTTCGGTGCGAAATTTGTTAATGTTGGCTCTGAAATTTGTTTTATTTTTCCAAGTAGCCCCGCAGACGAAGCTCGTACATGCTCCCAAAATGTCGTTCGGTATTGTTTTAACAAGTTAGCTGGCTAACAGAGACACATCTCTCTGCTACCTTTAGCTGCTCACTTCACTACTTTTATACTTATTGTGCCGTTGCCAAAAAAAGAATATTAACCATGTCTAAAATTAGTTTCAGATATTTTAAACATTTCATAATCCACCGCAGGCTTTCACAATTGGCGGCGAAAATTAATCTCACAGCTGCCCTCTGGTGGTGGGGTTTTATTAAAGTTAGAATCCTTGAAAATTTTATTTAGGGTCCTCCATATAATTTGTCACATTTACATGTCTAAGCTCAGAGCCACATTTTATCAAAAAGCTATAATAAGTTCATCATCACTGTTCATGCATAAATCGTCTATGCGCAGTTTCAGCCTTATTGATGTGAACTGTTGAAATGTAGTAAAAAAAACCCCAATATTTGAAGGATATTTCACTGGAATTTTTCTTCTGCCATCTTTCCCTCTGTCAAATGAATTCAGTATCACAGTTTCATGGCTCGCTGCCATGCTAACAAGCATTGTGGCGAACCAAGAATCTTCCTTGCCGAATTCCTTTATTATTATTATTATTTTTTTTGCTTTCTAAACTTTGATTTTTCCCCTTCATGATTGGATTTACTCTCGATGTGTTTCTGTAATTTATTTTCGTTAATGAGGAAAGGGCAAACATATTGGGCGTTATTTGTGACTGTGATAAGAACTTTCCTCATTAATGAGACATTATTTTCAAAGGAAAACGGTAATTTTCTGGCAAAAATAACGATATCCGTGTACTTATACCTCAACATTTGAGATTTTTTTTTTCAAATCCATTCCATTGCGTTCTGGTCTGGGCAGTCGTTGTTAGTTTCTTATAAAGCAGCTATGGAAAATGATAAATTTTGCGCCATTGTCCTATCTATATATACATATAAAGCCCTATGATTTTTCAATGAAGATTTCTCTCTCTGAAGCGTGCAAGTTTGTGTGTATATGCGTGCATTTTTGCTTGTATGGGTGTGCAATTTTTTTGTTTTGTATAAATATATATATATAAACATGTATGAAATTCGGAAAAATGTCCAAACTTTTCTAGATCTTAAACCTTTATAAAATAATTTCTTCCCACCGAACTGAATGAAATTCCTTTTATCCCCCATTTTTGATTATTAACACGCTTTATTCAGAAGAGGAAGTAGCACAAAACTTTTGCGTAATTTAAGCACTCTTTTGACGCTGCGGGCAAATTTGTCAGTATGATATTGTTGTTGTTTAGAAAGTGAAAACGATGAGTGTTTATTGTTAATAATTTACTTATTTAATTTCCTTTTTTAAATGAGATAATATTTGATAAGGTCCAAGTTGTTATGAAGACCGAGAATTTGACAACTATTCTTTCCCTTTACTGGCACTGGAAAGAGGATAGTTTTACGACAAGTATTCTGTTCAGAACTACACATTCCTGCTAGTCCTCAAAATTCTCGTGAAAGTTTTCGTAAATTGTTCACGCGTACTAACTAAGGTTATTCCTGTTCGTATCCTTTCTAAACTGATTTAAGCTGATTTAAAGAAATTATGCATCAGGATATTTAACAAACATTAAGCCTGTTTTGATTATTGTCGATTAACTTATAACGGAGCTTGTTGTTGTAACCGATCATATTCGAGCTCATTAAATATGAACTATAATGCATTCACCTCCACATTTAAGTCACCGGTGTATAAAAATACATAACTTTCATAATTTTAACTGATGGCAAGCTCCTCACAAATAATTGGGCTAACCGCTAATACGAGCTCTGTGCACCCCGTTAAAACGTATCCTTTCCGAAAACAAAAGTATTTCCTGTGTCCCTCCTCCTTTTTCCATTGAATTCATTATTAAGACGAACTATATTTTCGTTCTTCTTTACAATGTGCCATTAAACGTGCAAATATCTGCAACGTTTCTTTTGTTCCTTTAGCGGTAACATCTTGCTTTCCCCTGATTTCCAAGCTATCTTAACCGTAGATTAGCTTTTCTGGTACTTAAAATGGATTCGGGAACCCAATCTGTTCCCCGCATACTCATTTCATCGTTTTGTTTTCTATTATTCTCAGCCAATTGCATTTATCTATTTAAACACATCAGCAGAAAACAGCACCCTTAAAATATCATCAGTTGACGGTGTTGGAGAACGTTATTTTTGTAATATTATAAACGTCAAGATGGTACGTTATGCCACTGTTTTTATGCCTTTGTTAGGGTTTTTTTTAAACTGAATAATGGGCTAACTTTAGCCAAGGACGACGACGATATTACTGGAAATGCAATTCCCAGGAATATGAACAGCAAAATAATAATGAATTTTCTTCGTTAATTATTTCGTATCCTTACTCTGTTCTAAATGTGAGCCGTACACTTAGCACCGTGGTAGGTTAAATTGTCACTATTATATCACTTTGCCAAATGTGGGATCGAGGCTCAGCTTTCTAATTTTTTTGTAAAGTTCACGACTGAAGTTCAAACTAAATAAAAAAGTTACGATTTTGTCAAAAATTGCTTGATTTCGCGATGTTGTTACTACGTATATATATCGAATAAAAGTGTAAAATTTTTTTACAAATGAATGGACAAATAAAACCCGAAGTTATTAATTTTCAGTGTTGACTGGCAAAGCGAATCAGATTTCGCACTTATAATATTGATAGGTTCTGTAATTTACCATTTACTAATGATCGATGTCAATTATTAATTATTACTAATCAATGAACTATTGGTATAATTTTGTACAATGACAGCTTGGGGCTGTTAGGCTGATAGACGATCTGCAGCTTATATCTACATGTATAATAAATTGCGAATCATTACTGAAAATACCTTATCTAGGATCAGTGAG